>JAKWJA010001159.1:0-75176 GCA_027704765.1 Solanum habrochaites
AAGATCAGAGTGAAACGTGGAGCCAGGGTCAAATAATACAGATGGCCATGCAATCACAAACCAAAAGATTTACCTGTTAGAACAGCATCAACCCTCCCCGTTCAGATCTCCTCCCAGGGAAAGCGTAACATGGGGCCTATCGAATTTGTCTGTCCATTGTCCCTGCCATGTTGCGTAGTAGTGGCTTCCATTTTGCCCATCACCTCTGGGCCCTCTGCGTTGTGTGACTACCATTACCCTCGACCGTCACGTCCTCCAGAAAGGCGGCCTCTACCGACCATACCAACCTCTACCTCTATCCTAGTGGGGTTCTGTAGACTCCGGTTTGGACAATACCTCTGAGTATCCAACCTCCCACATCCATTAACACTCCCTCTCGGGGTTTCAGCATAGGTTCTCTCGGAGTAGGTGTCGACCTTTCTGTGTCGGGTTGGACCCCCACTACAGTCTGTAGGAAGACTGAACTTGGTCGACTTGAGTAAACTCCGGAAGCTCTTTCCCTCTAGAGTTAGAACCATTAAACTCACCTCACCCGTTCGAAACCTTTTCGTGTCGATGTCGTGGGTGAGTCGTCTGGCTTCACTTCCTTCCCCCTCTATCACAAATCACACCGTCTGGAAGGATGGTTTGCCGTAGCCGCTTACCCTGTAAGGCCTGAAATGCGCAACTCTGACCCAACCCCTTCACAAACGGCGAATCCGTTCTGTGGACTGACCAAAGTTGGTGGCGTTCTGGATAGTGGCGAAATTTAGCCTCATACTCGTTAACTGTCATCCCCCTTTGCTCTAGACTCAAAACTCGTCCCTTTTTCTATCTCTCAGTCCTTGGGATATCTTCTCCATAAAACACAGGTAAGAGAATGATTCCCAAGTCATAGTGGTGTGCCTCTGTTGTGACCTCAACAGGTACCGCCACCAACATTTTTGGCGTTCCCTTGAAACTTGATAGTACGAACTCAACCCAAACTCGTCTAACTATACCCTCTTTGTAGTAGCTCATGACAACAACAGAAAATCGTAGGCATCCTCCGATTCTGCGCCCTTAAAGACGTGAGGGTTTTCAATATTTTCAAGAACTTAACCTGAAAAGTGCATGCTGATCATTTTTCATAGGCCCATAGTCAGACGTGGAAAATGTGGCCTTTTCCCAATGATGCATCGCCTGCTGGATCCATATTAGCCGCAGGTCGTACCTCTGAACCGGAGTGGTTTGTGTAGAAACTCTGGAGGTGCCTGACTCCTTATCCGGATAACCCACTAAGAGAAGCAAGTACTTGGTTGATCTCTCTTGGGTAGTTGGGGTTGCCATTTCCTCATTCTGCCCTTTTTCATTCTCCCCCTTCCTCCCCCGCTCTTTCACCCCCTCCGTCCTCGTCGGTGGAGGGGGGGGGTCACCTCCCTAGTATCATATGGGCTAGTGCTTGTCCTCTCCCTCTAAGGACGGTCCTCCCCGGCCTCTCCCACGGCCTCTTGCGTTGCTCTTCCTCGACTAACAGCCCCAGTGCTGGCTCAGTCGTTTCTTTCTGTCTTTCCTGTTGTTGCTGCTGGTGCGGCCATGCTCTAGTTCTAACCATCCTCGAATAGAGTGAAGATGGTCAGTACCAATTCGTATCGCCAGATACCAATTGACGTCAAGTATAAGCAACCCGAAAACAAAAAGAAAATAAAGAGTGAAATTTTCCTAAAGTCCTATAGCCTCTAAGGAAAAGTAAGGCGGTCCCCCTAACCGTTCCTTAAACTTCTACTCCAGACCTGTTCTTGTGTGATGAGACCAATGAACCAAATGCCTGTACCCAAGTTTGTCACGACCCAAATCAGGGACCGACTGGGCCACCGTCAACCTTTACCCTCCTATGGAGCGAACCAACCCTCTAACCTTAACATTTCAAGATATTCAAACAAAATAATGCGGGAAGACTTAAACTCATTATAAAACAATTCATACTATTATTATTTTTCCCAAAATCGGGAAAGTCATCATCACAAGAACATCTATCTCAATTACTTACTGGAATTCCTACAACAAAATAACGTAACAAAGCTAGTCCATGCCGGAAGTTCAAGGTCATCAACCTTAAAGAAGACCCAGTCCAAGCTAAGGACGCATTATCTCACCTGAATTTTTCTCGATGGAAGTGAAACTGGCTCGTATCTACTGTTGATTGAGAGTTGACTGAACGTTTGCTGCATGACAACAAATAACAAAGCATGGAAAACATAAATAGGGGGTCAGTACAACCACACGTAGCTGACGTATATGTCATCGGCCTACTCAACATCGGGAACAGTATATATTCAATATAATGTAAATCAACTAGTTACAAAGACTTCAAACATGTAGCATAAACCGAACTGAATTCATCAATACTACAACCATTCACACATGAGGACTCAAGCCTCAATAACATACTTATTGGATAAGTGCATTCTGATTGAGTTGATAATTCTAATCTTTCAAGTTCATTATCTTTCTTCTTCCTTCCTCTTGGTGTCGGTACGCGACACTCCGATCCGCTATTTCTATCCGTTGCGGAACGTGGCACTTCCGATCCTCATTCTATTATCCTGGTACCTGTGAGGTCGCGCTTCCGCTTTTCCCCCCATTCCATATTCCTATCCTGTGTCGGAACGGCTTAGCACTCCGATCCTCATATTCATTCTAAACCTGTACCGTAACTGGCAACCCCGATCCCATATTCTATCCTGGTGTCGGAATGTGACACTCCGATCCTCATATTCATTCTTCCTTGGTACCGGAAACGTGGCACCCGATCCCCCTAATTCTCAAGCCTTCTTTATAACAACTAGGCATCATCATTCTCATTATATAATTAATTTATCAGCCTTCTTTCATACTAAGCATCACTTCTCATTATATCATATATCAAGCTAATTAGGTTTCTTTCAAGATTTGTGGGATTCAATAGCTTCAAATCATGCCTTTGTTAAATTCAAATCACAATTTCAAATCATAATCATGCAAGGCATACAATTTAAGCACATAGCCGGGTTTACCCATACTTAAACACATAATATTCACGATTAAGAGTTCACTACGAATATTTAACATAAACATAACTACCTCCAACTAAGATGGCAATCAAACAAGCTATTTCCTCTAAAATCCTTGCTATCCTCTATTCGTTTCTCTCTCTCCTACTTCTACTCGTTCGTTCTCCTCTCTTTCCCTTTCTGTCTTTTTCTTTTCTTTTGTGTTTTGTTTTATATTCAAACCCTCCTTCTTTTTTTTACCCTAATTAAAATATATTAAGTGTAAAGGAGGACAATAAACCCACTAATAACTTAAGGTTACCTTCTTTTAACTCCCCACGTAATTAACCCTATAATATCACCCTCATCGTTGTAATTAGGAAAGAACGTCCAAAACGACCCCTAAAATGTAGTAGAGCATCCTATTTTTTGTTTTGCTGGGACTTGCTGCGCAACCTGTGACGGGCCGTCGGCCTTCGACGGTCCCGTCACAGACAGTCCCGTCACAGCTCCCTCACGCACGTAGCCTGTGACGGCCCTCACAGCGTGACGGTCCGTCCTGTTCCTCCGTCATGACGGTCAGAAATCGTTTCTTGTACCAATTCTCAAAAGTTGAAGTTTTTGCAACGAAAACGTCACACGACGTCGTCGTGGATGTGGAACGGCACGTCTGCAGGTCCGTCACATTACAGCTAGTGTAGTCGATTTTTCCGTACCCCATTTCATAATGTCTAAGTGTCAGTGACTACACTCCTCGACGGGCCGGGTCCGTCGTGACTATGACGGTCCGTCGTTACATCCGTCGTCCCAGTCCGTTTTTTTTTCACCAGAAATAAATCTGTTGTCAAGAACTATTAACCCAGGTTCGTTACTAGGTCCATCAGTCTCTTTCCAATCGATTGATCAATTTTACAAATGGAATTTGTTTAGGTGGCCTGAAGGTTCGGGGGTGGAGGGGGGAGGGACAGTGCACTAGGGGTCGGCTGTATGTTTGGGAGATTGCTTGGGATGGTCGTAAAGGGAGTGGGCATTTTCTGCTGCTTCTCTACCTGGCGCTATTTTTTAGGATAGTTTCACATTCCAAGTGTAGAATAGACCTGAGAACTCAAACATTTTGAAGACGAATTTTAAATATAAACTTACATACAAGAAATTATTTTATGCATTATAAAGTTCAATACAAAAAACATCTAACAATTTTAGAGTTACACCACAACAAGAACATCTTACAAAAATAATGATACAACCTAATCAAAGGTTACATCGTTAGGTATAATTTTTGTTAGGATAGTCTTTCTAATTCATTTTAAAGGGAAAATTTCATTTATTTACGTATTTTAGCAAATTTGTATTTGGAGAGGAGTCCTCTCTAGATGTTTATTATTAGAATACGACCCATTGTTGTAGGTAAGAGAAATCCCCCCTCTTTATATGGTTTTTTATTTTAATTAATGATAAGACCTTGGGGTGTAGATTAGCCCCTGACTTCCGCCCCCCCCCGAATGTTAATTAATGACAAAAACCTAAAAAAAAAAGTACAAGTCCTATAAAGCCTAAAAACCATTTAAAACACCTACAAAATCTTAAGCTCTAGACCCTAAATCCTATATACTTGTAAACCTTAAACCTAAAGAAAAAAAAAACCCTAAATCCTAAAAAACATTAAGTAACATAACCCATAAAAACCCTAAGAAAATCCCAAAATCCCCTAAAGTTTAAAAATATGCTAAGTTCTAAACCCTATAAATCCCATAATTTTTTATGTTAATCCTTCAAAAAAAAATAATCCTAATCCCTATACATATAATACCGAAAAAATTCTTAACCCAAGAAACCAAATCCCTCAACCATAAAAACCATGGTAAATCCTTAACATAAAAGCTTTATAAATCGTACACCAAATACAAATCCCTAAAAAATGACCCTAAACACGTAACCTAAACCCTAAGAAACTACCATCAACCGTACTACATCTAACTACTCTCACAAACCCCCTAACCTCCCCCTTTTAACACCTAACAAACCCTAATCTCGAAACCTTATACATAAAAATCTATAACATTCAACAAAAAATGACAACGAAAAAATATTCTAATAATAAAGTCCCTAATCCTAACCCCTCAGAACACGTTACCACTAAAAACCCTAAAACACCCTAAACTTAAAAAATTCTAAGCTTTAAACATTATAAATCTCTTTATCACATATGCTAAACCCTACAAATAACTAAAGAAAACATAAGCCTAAACCCTAAATCTATAAAATAGTAAAAAAACATAACCTAAAAAAACAAATATCTAAACACTAAAACACTAAATAAAACAAAAAAATTTAAAAAGTCATTAGTCCTAAACCCTAACCTAAAACCTTAAATTGTAACCTAAAACCTTAAATCCTATTCCTAAAACCTTCCAATTCGGATTTTGATCCCTCCTTTTTGTATCAAGTTCTCTCCAACCTTGGTTATCACCTTGCCTCGGGTAGTTTGTACAATAACCATCTCCTTGATTGACTAGGAAATTTACCTTCTAGGTATACAAATCGTCAAACTTGGCTTCTTTAGGGTTCACACACTTAAAACCAACAACTTTGAAAATCCTAACACGATATACCATGGCATTTTTAGACAAAACGTCAAGTTGGGTCATGATTTCGGCCATATTATGATCCCTCTCTTGATCCTTCTAAATTTTCTGTGGTCAACTTGAAATTGAGATGAAAGATGTGGTTCTCAGGGGTATATCATGCTTGGTTGATCTTTCTCATGTTATCCTAAAGCTAAGATGACTACGCATAAGGTTAATACAACAACGCTCCAGGAGAAAAGTTGATCAGCAACACCCATTTTTACCAAGTCAAGTCTCTAGTAAATGTACTGCAACAACATGTTGTTAGGAAAACCATGAGTTGGGCATTTCAACACCAACTTTTTGAATCACAACCAAGTTCCCTAAATTTTCTTGCCTTAGAGATGCTTGGAACTCTGAATTTTGTCCCGAATTGTCATCATATTTGAGGGAGGAAAAAATCACACCTGTAATTCGATGACAGGCTCTTCCTAAGAAATGTTTGAGTCTCATGGTGATTCAGCCAGCTACTTGCACACTTCTCCCATCTTAGAGAACGGATCACTTATAGTTGTGTGACTCTTGGCATATATTCTTGAAGAAGAATTGTCTGCAAACATCAATAAAATTTCTTATATGCTCATGGGGATCCTCATTAGAAAAACAACCGAACAACCCCTTCAATTGCAAGAGTTTAAGCACATTGCTAGCGAATGGAATCAATTCCACCTATAAGTTGAGAGTAATTAGAATTAGGATCATTGACATCGTTAAGATTCCCGATGTCGTCTTGGTGGCTTACTTCACTATAATTTTTTCTTTAGCACTCATACATTCTAATTCAAGACAAAAACACAAAAACCAAAGCTAAAAAAGTATACTTAACTATTTAAAAAATCGGAAAATACAACTCAACTAAAAATTCTTGAACAACACCACTCCCCGGCAATGCCGCCATTTCAATTTCACGTATTAGGAAACTTAATTCAATTCTAAGTGTCAACAATGTTTTTAAGTAATATAACCTAACTAAATGAGTTGGAGTCATATCCCACAAACATTGGTACGTGTTTGAGAATCCATAAAAAAGTACGAATATGTTGAAGTCAGTCATATGAATAAACATGATAGAACAAAAACATAATATAAATTAGGGGTGACACAAATGGAAAATATAGGAGGGGTCTGGTTTCGATTATTAGCTACAACAACAACAAATAACATGAATTTAGCAATAACGAGACGGATTGTTGGGATGTAATTTGAATATGACTAATGTAGATAAATGGGTAAATGAAAGTGGTAGTAAATATTTGTATATTAGGGAATAGTCTAGACCATAGAGAAGGTAAAATATCTCGCGAATAATTTGCCCGAATCAAGTTAGTTTCTCCTGATTACCAACAAACGTGCAAATAAGAACAACCTACAAATTAGTTCATTCACCTAATAATGCGAAATGTGTCATAAAGGATTTAGGATTCACTCTCTCCAACTTACACACGACAACTTAATACCCACTGGCAATCGATTCAATAATCTTGATTTTAAAACCTCTCTCTCAAGCAAGCAAAAAATACGAAGGTAGGACATCATTTACAACTACAATCCTTTAAATTTTACAATAACTAATTATTCAAATCATCTCTAAATAATATATAAGCTAGAAAATATCAACACCATCATCTAATTCAACACATAATCACATAATTACACCCAGAAACTGTGTTATTAGTTAGACATTACAAAAAGATAAAAATCATTAGAAACATGTGTTTCCATCAACTGGGTAAAATTAATTTCATTTTTACCAAGGTTATAACTAAAGAATCTAAAAGACGCACTCCAAATTTCTAAAAAATGGGATATTTTAATTCTTAAAATATAAGGAAATTAAGTATGAGTACTTGGAGTTCAAACTCAAAAATTACTCTAATGATTTCCTGAATAAAAATTTATACTAAAAACATTATTTAAAAATGTATTTATAGTCGCCAACATTATGTTGCAAAGCACAATTCGATGAAGTAAGTCGGGATCACTGATCAGCTCGGCGATCCGCCATTTGGTCAGCTCCATCACGTTTTTTCTTTGGCCTTCACTATTTTCATGTTTTGTATATTTGGGGGGATCCAAACAGTGAATTGTGGAACCACATACCGACATGTCGACTACTGCCTTCTATCACCAAATCAATTTTCCTTCATGTCTTGGCACACTGGAATTTTTGGCGAGGTAATGGACATTCGGCGACTAGCAAAGAGACTAGGCGATCATCAATCCTTTATTTCTTCATTCTTTTAACATCCTTGCTCCTGTTTGCACATTAGTGCCCATGATTTGTTTGCTTAGTCCAAAACCTGAATATAAAGGATTTTATATCAATTATAGGCACAAAATAAGCAATGAAGATACTAAATCTATCCAATTAAAATCCTAATGAGGCCAAATCATAGACTTATCAACGTCATCATGGTGGTATACATACATCTGTTGAAGTCCTCCAATGTGTCTAATAATTGTCGTCTATTTAAAATGATTCTTGGGAGTTTGTTAAGAAATGCTCTCTATGTGAGAAGCATCAAGGAGTGTCCAAAAGATACGAGTTGCCAATTATGGCCATTTTATAAGTTGATATATTTGATGTTTGGGGAACATATTTCATGGGTTCCTTTGTGAGTTCATTTGGTAATAAATATATATTGTTTGCCATAAATTATGTTTCTAAATGGGTAAAGTATGTTTCAATTCTAAATAATGAAGTTAAAAGTGGTGTTCAATTCCTAAACGCTACATATTTGATAGAATTGGTACTCCTTGGGCTATTATTACTTACGGGGATCCAACTTTCTCAACAAGTATTTATCAATCACATAGAGAATGTATGGAGTGAAAAAACTAAGTATAAACGCCGTACCACCTGCAAATGAGCAGCCAAGTTGAAGTATCAAATTGGGTGATTAAAAGACTAATAGCCAAGATGGTGAATACTAATAGGACTGATTTGTATTGAAAGATTGATGAGGGCTATGGTCGTATAATACAAAACACATCATTATGTCTCAATATAAGTTAAATTTTGGAAAATCTTTCCATCTTACAGTTCAATTACAACACAAAGCATTATGAGCATTGACTGCTCTAAATATATCCCGACAACACTTCCCGGAAGTAGGTTATTTCAGCATTCGGTTACAGCAGTGTGGTGAGCGTACATTCGCGAGCATGTGCGTGCGTGAGCGTGGCGAGAGGATCATCGTCGGAGAGGGCCGCCCCAGGGGTTCCAGGACGAAACCCACATGAGGTCGTCCGAGGTCCACACAATGAAAATGACGGTGTGTGTGATGGCACGCATTCTCAAACGCCATTAAAAGGCAATTTAGCGTTGGTTTTGAGATCTTTTTTTGGCTCCCCCCGCCCCGGGGACCGCATTACTATAAACTCTCGCCTAAGACTCTTTCTAGGAAAGCTCAAGTCTAAAAGGTGAGGGTGTTATGAATGCCACGAGTGTTCCTAATTTATGCCATCGAAGGTTAATGTCAAGGAAAGACGGGACCTCACCGAGCACGACGAGGCGGCAGGCAGACGCATAAAGTGCGGGAGTGCAGGAGCAACCCTTAGACGTAACCAAGTCTTCTTCCTCAAAGAGGTATTGAACTAGCCATTAGCATAAATTATGACATATCCAGGTTAGAGAATATGTGGAAAATTAACACTTTTACATATAAAGTATACTTAGACTTATCATTTATCTTTATATGAAGTTTACAGAAACTTGTCGTTAGACAACAGAGTCATTTCATACCAAACATTTAGGCCATGATGTCTCACCAATAGCCAAATATTAGACAATTAAAAGTTTTGTACATATCCCTTACACTATTGCAATATGTCTCGTATAGGATTACAATATAGTCTCAAAGATAAGAAAAGAAAAATTGTGTTAAACATAGAAAAATAGCTAAGATTTAGTGAGGGATTACCTCGAACTTAG
Source organism: Solanum habrochaites (assembly GCA_027704765.1). Lineage (NCBI taxonomy): Eukaryota > Viridiplantae > Streptophyta > Magnoliopsida > Solanales > Solanaceae > Solanum > Solanum habrochaites. The sequence continues at coordinate 9,552 of JAKWJA010001159.1, forward strand.
ACTCACCATGATTGGAAATAACAACTCTTTCTAGCCAAATGCCTTGAATCGCTTCAGTGGCTCGAACCTAAATTTAGTAGAAATAGAGATATACGGTTTAGTACAAATAACATATAGACAGTAGGAAATATATGAACCTTCAAACCTTAGAAGACATGCCAGGAAGTGATACGCTCAGAACTTACTTCCAAATAAGAAGTAACGCTATCGGGTCAAGTAAATAACCCAACTAGTGAGGTGGGATCGTTCCCACGAGGAAAATAGTCTAGACTTACTTCAACTTGTTATTATATTGTTCGGTTGATGACTTCATTAGAAAGTAAAAAAACATAAAAAGGGGGGTTGTATTTCCTATGAGTAAAAATAACTAAAGTGAATTGAAAGGACAAGTAAACAGTTTTGAAAGTTGGATTTTAAATTCAAAATTAATCAAATTAAACTAGGGTTACGTGTTTTTTCCCCACAGATTCTTAACTGAAATTCTAAATATAACAATTCTTTCCTAGTATATTGCATGCAAAGTGATAAGTTATGATTTTCTAAATTCTTTGTCCGGCATCTAAAAATCTCACCCGCACGATGGTCCGGCTACAGTATGTTGCTTTCCTAACCCTTATCTTAACCTCATAATAACGCATGTATTGACGATATTTGGACTAAGTATTACCTAGTAACCGCAATTAAATCTATGCTATTCGATAGTATACCTAAATATATGTAATAATTCTTTCCCTATTATCTACCTCGTTGGTCGGCAAGAGTAGATTAAGGAGAGTTTAAACATGATCAATCCGTTAAAAAAGACTCTACGCGAAAGATATTATTAAATACATGCAAGACATTATTCTAGAATGTTATGTTAGCTAGGGTTTATCTCCATTATTTTCATGGTTCCCAAAACCCCTAGTTTATGGAGGTAGTTACTCATAGCCATAAACACAATATCAAAATATATCAACAAGAATTCATTTACGTTACTTCAATGAGAAAGACTATAAAATCCAAAATGGGTGCTTGGATTATCACAAAAATCACTGCAATCAATGATAATCCCCAAAAATGTATACACTAATACAAAAGAGTCTAAAGATTATGATGTCCTAACTATCGGTCTGTCTAAAGCTCAAAATGGGTTTTTGAAACTATATATATAAAATAAAAACCTCAAGGTCACAAACAAGAATGTGTGTGTATTGCTGGAAATCTGCCAAAACGCGGCTGGGTCGACGGACACGCGACGGACCGTCGTTGAAATCCGTTGCCCCAACTTAGTGCAATTTCTTCTGCTGCTTCTTCATCCCCTCGACGGCACGACACAAGCACGGACTGTCATAGGCACAATCGGGAACCGGGGAGGGGGCGGGGGGGGTGGCGAGGCGGGGCGAGAACGAAGAAGAGAGAAACGGACGGGCAAGGTGTGGGGCAGACAAAATACTTCAACTCTGGACTCTGGGTACTGGGATCACTTCTCTGTCTTCACGCGAACCTGTGCAAGACGGACGTCATATCCAGGACGGACCGTCACAAGCTTCGGAATCCCACACTGGTAGAATTCCCCATATTCCGCAGCGCTCTTACAACTGCGCTACGGACCGTCACAAGCACGACGGACGTATCAGCTCCATAGGTGGTATCTTCTGCATTTCTTCTCTCAAAATATCCGCAGATTGCTTGGCAGATTCCTGCAAAACAAAAGAGAAGCTATATAAAAAAATAGCACAAAAAGTCTTTGGACGCACAAAAACGTGAAGAAAAAAAGTATTAATTATACGTGATAACCACCGGTCTATATCAACACCCTTAACTTAAAGTCGTTGGTTGTCCTCAAGCGACGCACTATGATCCTACACAATCCTGTACAAGTTTCACGTACCATGTTATATCCTTTGAAATCAATTTGGCTATCAATCCCGATTAATATCATCAAATGCTATGCAGTGCTATCAAGATTAGGCTTGGATTTTGTGGGATCAGAAACTGCCACAGACTCACCATGCGCAGAAATTAAACATATTCCTCTTCAAACACCGAGGGTGCTAACAATTCTGGTATGCAAGCTAACTCCTTCACTTTAGAACAAAATCCTGCATTTTTACACAATGATTCAGTTAGAGTATAAGGAGTACATTTAAAAACACTCGCTCTCAGAACAAAGTCACACTCATTCATACCTATTGCAATAAGATTGCCCTTATTTCAACTGGCCTTAAGTTCCACTCATACAACCCTTAGGATCACGATAGCAATTTGTTTAGCTTGTAAAAATGAGGGCTCAGGGCAGGTAGGGTACAATTGGTAGATGATACTTTAGTTAGAACTGTTGCCCTCCTTGACATATCGGCTCAACCTTCCTTTTCTATCATGTTATCTCAGCCCAGTTTATCATATCTTTCCCTATTGCTCAATTTTATCTTTCTTTTCTCATTGTGGTAAGTGACTCTCTTCTTTTCTTGTTTGTAGTTCGTGTATATTTTATTTTCTCGTACTTTTCTTTCAAATAATTTTGAGCACTTTACCTTTGTTCTTTGTCTCTCTCTTTGTTCTTTCAACACCACTTTCCAGAGAATTCCTCATAATAGCTACGCCCCCCTCAATCAGGGCTTTTGCATGAGTCACGGTCACAACAATACCCAAAAGTCAGAGCAAGGACAACGTGTTCAGGGCAAAAACGAAGGTTTGTTTACTGATCAGCCACCCTCAATTATGTTTTGGCATAAGCTTAGAGGCAGCACAGTGTCAAGGAGGGACAGGGCCAACACATTGTTCCCCGAAAACATCAGGTTAGGGTGAAAAAGAAAGGTTAATTTAAGCTTAGATATGTGGACGATTCAAAGGAAGGATAAATTTCCTTCGGTTTCTTTAAGTAGGCTAGAAATGGGCTTTCTTTGAATAAGGTCTATGATCTTCCTAATTGTCTGTACAACTTTACTTTTAGCAGGGACTAACCAGGCAAGTCTAGCTCAGGACCAATAGTGGACTATTTAAATTCCTCTTTTGTAATAAGATTATTTTTGGTCTCATAGGTGGTTGGGCATCTACTCTTGGTGATACTCAAAAAGATGTTTCAAGTGTCATTCGAGGGAGAATATTCCAAAGGGGGGGGGGTTGGGATTTTGATACACCATGGAAAATCAAAGGTCCTAGAGTAGAGTCTCACCTAGTTTCTAAAGCTTTAAAATGGTGTTTCTGGGCCTAAATGAAGGTAATGAATTTGAATAGGAAGTGTTGAAGCTCCCACAGCTTAATAATGACTATGACGTGGAGTCTCGTGAAACGGACTATTATAAATTTCGTGTTTAAAGGGGGTGAAGAGTCATATAAATGTAAAATTTGGTAAAAAGACTTAGGTACACCTTATACTGTTCTTAGTGTCGAAACGTCTGGGTACGAATCCCCAAGGACCTCCCTAAGGTCCCTCTAGGACGACCCAAACATTTGACCATAAAATCTATCGAAACAAAGTGTGCATCCACGAGAAAAACAACGAGCCGTCAATTGAACGAAGCACCGTCTTTGATGGCTGTTAGTACACACTATGAAATTTCCCAATATCCACCAATATTTTAGCCTCTGTCCCAAACCACATTTTATCACTACAGTCCGTGATTTTGTTGATGGGGCATTGACCGACTTTCGTCTATTGACCCCTAATCTCACTGCCTCAACAGTGTTAAATTAGGTGTGGTTAGATAACTAATTAATTTATTAAGTAAAACTTAGGGATGGCTATAATTAGTTAATTTATGACTAAACAAAGGTTCTAAGTCATTAAACTAATATATAACTTCATAAATTAAAAAACCCACATAACTCCCACTTCTGTGTAGTTTCTCTCTCTACACCCAAAGACACCCATTGAAGAACAAAGTTCAAGATTTCCTAAGTCTTAAAGATAAGAATTTCCTTCGTCATTTTCAAGTATTCTCAAGGTGTGGAGGCTATTCACTCTTTGGATTCTTTTCCCCAAGAGGCTCTTCAAATATTAGATTTCAATGTTCTTCAAAACCTTGTTTTAAACAATTTCGTGGGTCTAGTTTATAGATGGAATTGTGCAGTCTTAAATAAATTATTTATGATTATATATGTGTGGTTATGTGTATATTGATGAATCCCCTAAATACTTGATCTAAATATCTACAAGAACTCATAGATCTTGTTTTCCCCCTAATCCTTACTTGTGATCTAGGTTGGTTTGTGATTTAGGGAGATATAATTGAATATATTCTTCTATAGTTTAATATTATATGATGATGGTATTTTAATTGTTGATTTAGTATCATTTAGTTGAGGGTAATATCTTGGAAGAGATTCTTGGAAGCCATGGGTAAGACTTTAAAGATCATGAATACCTTACAACAATTATGTTGGTCTATTCTTAATGATGTTGAATCAATTGAAATATGAATATGTGAGTATTACAGGAAGATAATGAGATTATGAATATTAGATCATGTTATGAATGTAATGAATTGTGATATGATGATTGTGTGTTATCATGAGGGAAGGTTTGTTATTATGAGGGATTGAAGGTGATTCCTATATGCATCTTATTACCATGATTATGATGAAATGTTCTCACTTAATGTTTGTTTTTATGAAAGGAATTTCTCATTATAAAACCTAAGAGCTATTATCATGCTATACAAGGTGTTAATCTACTACGACATATGATATAAACTACTATTAAGAAAGACTATAAGATACTTTAGAAAGGGAAAATGTAGCTCAGCATCTCGTGAACTTGACAATGAGACGTGTCCCATAAAATAAATAAGGTAGGTTCACTAAGTTCTCATGAGAATGAAACTACAATGTTAATTAGCATAAATAGTGTTTTGTAGAGACAATCTCCTAGTTCCTTAACTATGTGACCCCATTGGAAAACCTAGCTAGTGGATCCACGTAGACTCTATCGTTAAGTAGGATTTCCTCCTTTTGGTGTCATGGGTTGACACTACATTCCATGTTTAGCTCAAATGGTCTATTGTCAACTCTGACGAAGTTTCCCCAAAGTAATATGAATGAATGAAAGTAAAAAGATGCATAAAACTAGGATAACTTTAGAGGTTTACTAGTATAGGTAAGGGAATGAGACTTTACCTATACATTGCATATCTTGACTTTGAGGGGACTTTTACGATGTTATCCTTGTACATATATGTTATGAATGAAATTTTAAATGTTGGTCTTATATGATGTTGCACTCACTTAATATGCATGTTGTTTGTCTGTTTCTCCATGTGTTATATTGAATATACTTGTTATGAGGTTACATTATGTAAATGCAATACTTATTGTCTCTTAGGTAGTTGAGATAGCTTATGTGGGTTATGGGCTTCACATAACATTTCACTAGTTTACGTGACTTCGGATTATGGGTATGGACTTGTAATGTCTTGATGAAATGTTGCTTATGGATTCTCTATGATATAGCTCATGAATATGTAATATGAAAGTGACTCATTGTTGTTATGTTATGGACTTTACTATATTGTTCAATGTTCTTAAAGGATTTGAAGTTAACTTGGTATGCTTATAACCGAAATGTCCTTTCTAGAATGTTTCTCAATATTTTATTTGCATATGTCATACGACTTAGTACATGTGATTTGTACTAACCCATATTCTCACTATTTCTACAATGCTACAAGTTCGGGCAATAAATGAGTTTCAAGGCCAATTCCAAATAACATGGATAGATTCCCAATGTAATGACCCAAGTATACCCTTGAGATTGGTATTCTTATGTAGTTATGCGGTGTATTCGACCTATCGGAGGTCTTATTGAAAACATTAGACATTATTCATTGAATAACATATATGGAAAGTAGTGCGGAATTAGAATTATTAACAAACATAGTTTGAATATCTCTTTTATAGAAAACATAGGAAATGCAAAGTGTCATTATCGCCATATTCACACGAATATCTTGGGTCACCGCCATAAAATATCAATATAGAAAATAGCTAAGTCTATTACAATGTCTTTGAATATGAAACTAAACATAATTATATCCCCGAAACAATTGAGGACACACCAACACTTTTTTGAAAGGATTTCTAAATGTCAAAGATTTACTTTAAAAAGTCCTCTAACATGTAACCTACACCTTTAAAGATGAAAAAAATATATGGAATTAGTACATCAGAATGTATTATGTATGGTGTAATGCAATAAAATCATGCTTAAATGAAATTTATGGAAAATATGCTCTTTTGAGAAAAACATCATAACCTATGTTAAGGGACACCTTTCAACACCAAAGATCACTAATAAGTTACATTCCAAGCAATCCACATAATAACATTATCAATACTTCAAATCCTATAAACATATAACACTTATACCAAAGGTTATCCTAAGAATTACTTAGGGAAGACAACAAGAGACCGCCCATACGCTCTTGAAACAACATAAATACTCCTTAAGACTACCTAAGATATGGTTGTTCTCTAATTTGAAATCAACTCATCACCTAAGGCTACTCTAATATTCACTTGATTAAAACATAAAGAGACCACCCATACAACCTTTTCAAGACTACTTAAGTAACCCTCAAAGCTACCTTAGATATGATATCTTTTTTCAACCTACATTAACTCAAGTCATAACCATTCATTAAGTCAATTTAGATTCATTTAAGCATTTAGAAAATTTTACATAATGGACATGGAAATACCTAGGGATCCTACACTCTAACACCTTTAAAGCCTACTTGTGCCATGTCAAGATAGCGTCCCGATCCCATACCTACACTTTGTAGTGTTTATCCAACACTAGAATATTTCCCACATGATGATAATACGCTATAACCGACATAGAACACACTCTAGGCATGAAATTCTATGTCTTCCCTACTCCGATGGAGGTGTTCTACTTTCCAAGGGTAGAACTAGGACACATCCCATGTTCGCACATAGTGAAGGAATATCAAGGATTTCTTTTTGTACTCTACTATCAACTTAAGAAGTGCCACTCCCCAAGCATACTCACTCAGCACTATCATTTGTTCTCATATATAATTCCGAAAAAGGCATATGAAGAGGTACAATATAGTAGTGACAACCAAATCATTATACACCTTACCAATGTGAGTCCACTAGGGCTGCCATACAATGGTTACTAGAATATCTCAATGATTTTTTGAAAAGTCGTTTCATGTCGTTCCAAACCAAACTTCACTAGGTATTCATTCAAGTGAAGAGGGACTTACTAGTACGACTTTCAAAAATACAAGTTACAAAACCTTCTTCTAGTTCAGGTTTCACGTAATGACCCTTTAATCATGTCAAGGTTGAATGTTTCAATCATACTACATACATAACAAGGTTGCTGAGCCTACTTAGTATCATATTCTTAATGTATCAAGTAGAGGGACATAGGTCTACCACAAACAAGACACCACAATTACTCATCTCGTTCCACATATTGAGTAACATTTAAAAGAAAGCACACGGGGGACGGGGACAACCAAAAAAAACTATAGCGTCACTATATCACCCTCACTATAGGAAACCCCTTAACATAATTCATCAAAAAGATCTGGGGATATTATTTCAATTAGGAAACTGATACGACAAACGTCTAGTATACACAGAAAAGACATCACTATAGTCTGTCATGTAGCCTTAATCAATAAGAGACATATAATAGACTTTATACATAAATAATGAAACCATCATACTCTTCCACGATCTTGACTTAATCACCCCCATCAACAAGTCACATATATAATATCAAAAATTCACAAAATAATAATAGACAAGACCATTGATTTTTACCAAGTATAGAACATTAAGCGCTGTTTGCCACCATAAGTGGACCATACTAAACATTACAATTGGAACATCTATACTGCATAATATAGAAGAGGGTAGGTCAGCATACCATCATTCTGACATCAAAACCTTCAACCCATAGCAAATTCAACAAATTTGTTACATAAACGCTCTTACTAGTAGCAATAATCACCAATTCAAACCAATACTTAAACTATATCGAGACTTAAGATAATTCGATATGAGTTTCATAAATTTTGAATAACCATCATACAATTCTAACTTACTTCTTACACAATACAACAACCAAAAGTAAACTACACAAGAAATTTCATACCCTATAGACAAGGTTCATGATATACGTGGTTTTCATGGTATAATTATTACTTTTTCCCGTCCCACAACCGTTTACGATCCGTGCCTCCACGACACCCACCCCAGCCACCCGCGATTCGTGACCTACCAATTTTTAGATAAGTTTCTCTGTTTGTTGTGCTGTGAATTTGCAGGGAAATGTTTCCAAAGCCCGGGAATGCGGAGATTTTGAGTGAAGAAAATGCAGAAGAGACCCACTTATGGAGCATATGACGGTTCGTCGTGCTTATGACGGTCCGTAGGTGGCAGCGTTTTAGTGCAGCTGCTGACGGAAACAGGGAGATGGGGAAGTCTGACCACAGTGTGGGATTACGAAGCTATGAAGGTCCGTGGTGGCTATGACGGTCAGTCCGTAGGTTCGTCGTGAAGTTCAACGAATGATCCAGTACCCAGATTCCAAGAGTTGAAAGGATTTTGGAAGACGAAGACCCGACGGGAACGGTTGTGCCTATGACGATCCGTATACTTGCCGTCGAGGGGAATGAAGAAAGAAAGAGAAAGAAGCAGAAAAGAGAAAATTGCAAAAGTACGGGACGAAGGAGTCCATGACGGTCCGTGTGTGACCACGACGGTCCGTCGACCCAGCAGCTTTTGGCAAATTCCAGGTATAGGAACCTATTAGTTTAATTATGTTTTTGTTTTTTTTATAAATACTTCAAAAAAACCTCATTTTAAGATTAGGACACTTGATAGTTAGGACCAACTGATAGTTAGGACACCATATAAGTTAGAAGAAAATCATACGATTAGACTCTTTGATTTAGTGTTATTTTAGACTTTGATTATCATTTATTGTTGGTGATTTGTTGGTGATTAATCAAGGCAAACTTTTGGATTTTATTCTTTCTCATTGAAGTAAGTAAGGACATGGAACTCTATTTTAATATATGGGAATATTGTATTTATGACCATGAGTAACTAAACTCCATAACTAGGGTGGTTGTGGGTGAGGAAACCATAGGCAAATTAATGAGATAAAACCCTAACGAAAATAAAAATTCTAAGTAGAGTAGTGTTTGAGGACCGGTATTAAGAATTCTTCGCTTAGAAGTCTTTTAACCGTATGGCCAACGTTAGAAACTCGCCTTGATGTACTTGAGGGGACCAAGGGGTAGATGGTGTAATAGGAAAATAATTTATTAACATTAGATTTGGTGCTATTACTATCTAATAGGCTAGTATTGATTGTACGAAGAATACTTTGTCAAATATCAAATATGATGCTTTAATATGACGATAAGGATAAGGGTTGGATAGCAACACACGATAGCCGGACCAAGGTGCGTGTGAGATTCTAGATGTCGGACCACGGATTTATAGAAAACAGTAAACTTATCCATTTGCATGCAAGAGATATTAGAAAAGAATTTTGATCGTTAGATATAAAAGTTTGTGAAACCTGTGGGGACACCGTAAACCGCTAGTTATTTGATTAATCGATTAAAATCCAACATTACTAAAGCTGTTAATGTCTCTTACAATTGCGAATTTTTATGTTTATTTTCATAATTTGAAACTAGGAAAACCCCCCTTTTTATTGGTTTTTACTTTCCAAGGAAGACTCAATTGACCAAAACAATAGTAATACAAGTTGAAGTAAGTCTAGGACTATGTTATCATGGGACGAAACAACGATCCCTACCTCATAGTTGGGTTATTACTTGCCACGACCGCTTTACTTCTATTTGAGAAAGTAAGTTTGAGAAGCGTATCAAATTTTTGGCTCGCTGCTGACGGGGATTATAGCTTGCTTTTAGATTGACTTGAACTTATTACTATGTTTAGTTGATATTTTATTGATTTTAGTTTGTTATTATTGTTTTTGGTATTTTTTTCAGAATCATCCTCTGGTATCCAAATGCACGAGAGGAAGAGAACCCTTGTTCCCTACGATCACGAGTCTAGAGCGTACCACTGCAAATATGAATAGAAACTTGAATAATGCTTGAGGGATCCGACCAGAAACACCAGATTCCGGTGAGTTCAGGGTCAGATGTTCCCGATGCTGGGTAAACATAAACAAGGGACAAATCCCGCTCCACGGCCCCCAAGCATACTTCAAGGGCTACGATAACCATAAGCAGATCGGAACCTGGGGCCACTGGTTTTGCCTCTATACCACAGGCACACTTTTGTTGGTAACTATTTATCTGATGATGCAAATGCTCCACTTGCTGCCAGAAGGTTTGTTTTTAGGGTTACCTTCTGAAGGATCCACATGGGCCATATAGCTAAGGAAGGGCAGCAGTGTGTAAAAGTTGTGTAGGGAGGCATCTGATTTTGATTTAGATGTAATACGGGTATCAGCAGAGTGTTTCCTCTCTCACTTTCCGAGAGAGAGGCTGCTTTTGGTCACTGGAGCTCCAATACAACTCCAATCTTACTTGGAATCAACTAAGTGATGTCTCTATTAGCCATGCTGACTATCCGAGTCCTCCAAGAAAACTTAAACCACCAAAGACAGAGGGAATACACTTTGTGGAACACTTACCAGGAGAGTCCTTATTAGTTCCAAAGCACCGTATAGATGATGAGTCAATGAAAAGGAATACTTCTATACGGGGACATAATGATAAAACAAACAAAGCGGTGGTGTTGGGGAACTCTATAGCAGGGATCTTATGGAGAATGTCTTATGCGAAGACGCTAAAAATTAGAAAAAATCTCCCCGAATAACAAAGCTTGGATACTAGGAAGTCATGATACAAGTGGAAGAAGAAAACACCCTTCGCCAGTAACAGTCCACTCAAACCCATCCACAGATGAGATTCGTGAAGAATGCTCAAATGAGAACTGAGCTTGGGTTGGCTACTTAAAACAGGTCATGGGGGGTGTGCAGAAAAGATTTAATGCCAGTCAATACTTGTCTAAAACCACCACCCCCTAACGATGATTGTACGTGGAGAGCACACTATGTAGTAAATGAAAGACTTGGGGGGTTTCCAACAAAGCTCCCAAGGACTCCCAAAAAAACTCAGGATAATTGGCGAAGGTCAAGGGGGGAGGGAACCAAGGTCGGAAACTATGTAACTTACAATCGTGAGGGTCATTTATGTCCGAGATGGAAAACTTACAACCGCGACAACAACTTTAAACAGGGTAACTATGCTAATAGAAACGGACAGGAATGGTGCCTATGTCCCTCCCAAAATCGTGAAGTGAATTCCTGGGATGGTGGAGGATATATGGACAAACGAAGTGGAGGGATAGGGTGTTGCAACTAAATGATGAGGAGGTTCGAGATAGTGCTTGGGAAACACATTTAAGAGTTGAGGTGTTATTTAGATGTATTGGGCAAAAAGTTGATACATGCCAATCTCGATTTAAATTAAAAAACAGATCGAATTGCAAAAGTGGCCAATTATCTTGTTGGCAGTTGAAACAACGGCAACGGGAACCTTCCTAGCACACTGTCCCAAAATCCCAAAGAATGATGTTTGCCACTGTATGGCAATCACTCACTAGGGTGGTGGTGGTGGTGGTAGGCAAACCAGTCGACTACTATGCCACGTACGGAGGGAAATGTTGAGAAACAATATGATAATGTGGTAAAGGGTAGTGGTGAAGAAGAAAGAGGAAAGTATGGAAAAGATGCTGAAGTACCTATCAAGGTAATTCCCATGCCTAGGCCCCACCCCACCGGACCTCCCTAGAGATTAGTCGAACAAAGACCGAGGATGGTAAAATACCCGACGTTTTCATACAATTTTGAAGGATCTTCTATCAATGGTCCCTTTCGGTTAAGATAGAGAAGCTTTAGCAACAAATGCCCGGTTATGCCAAATTTATGAAAGACCTGGTCACAAGGAAAAGATCGGTCACTTTCGAGGAAGGAGTGATGATGATAAGGATGTTTGTAGTTCTATTGCTACAAGATTATTCTCGTACAAAAGAAAAAAAGACTCCGAGGTGCATTCAATATTCCTTGTTACAGTTGTTTTGTCGTTACTTTGTGAAGATTATGTGATCGGGGGCAAGATAAATTTCATGCCAGCCACTCGACGAGTGCGACAGAACAGCGGAAGGAATGTAGGGGAGATCTAAGGGAAAGAGTACCCTAGGAAGTTCTGTTTAGGGGATCCAAAACCACTACGATGCGGCTACTGATGGACTGATCGGGCAGTGAAGCGGCCCATAGGGTTTACTCTATGATGTGCTCGTAAAAGTTGAGGCATCATCTTGCTGGCTTGAATTTGTTTTCTTGATTGCAAAAATCGATTTGAAGTGCCCATTATTCTTGGGGGAGGGCATTCCGTTTACAGGTAGAGAAAGAATTGTTGATATGGAGAAGGGAACAAATGACATTCGGTTGAAATAATGAAGAAGTGACCGTTACACATTGTAAGGACCATGACGGCAGAGTGGTGCGGCTCCAATCGGTATTGCCATATCCACAAAGACAAATATGAAGAAGGAGACTGAACAGGAAAAATGACAAAACGCCAAGAGTTTAGGGTTGGGGATTTGGGTGCTTGTAGACCAGTTGGGGTGCTTTGCCGTGTCTCCGGGCAAGCTCAAGTCAAATGGAATGGCCCTAACCATAATTACCCAAGTATCCCTCATGGAGCAGGTTGAGTGATAAAGTCGAGGATACGCGGTGCGGTTAAGAGGACTAGAGATAGAATAAAACTCTTATTTTAAGGCATAAACGCATTGGGGAATGAAGTGATAGAGGCATTACCATCTTGAGTGAAGTCTGAGAACCAAGGGTCCCAGTCGTGCCGCGACATTTAAATATAGCGCTTTGTTGGGAGGCAAACCCAAGTAATACCTTATACGTCTTTTTAGTAATGGTAGCATTTTTCTAATTAATGGGTTTTAAAAGTTGGAGGCAAATCACCAAGAAAATTATAAAGACAGAAAAATTAATCTGACAACAGTAATTGAGGAACATCGCGGACCATTGTGCTACGGACGGACATCGTATGCATCGTCGTACAAGGTACGTTTTTTATTTTTTTTAAACTTAGGGCACACACGACGGAAAACCAACGGGACGGGCGTCAAAAACTTGCGATTGGACCATCATCGGAGTACCGTCACATGAATTAGAGGTTGGTATACCCGAACCCAAACACGGCTGGGACCTTTTTACAATCAGGACCCTGTTTTTTTTTATTTTTTTTATTTTGGGGAGGGCTTCTGACCCTGTCCCATCCTTGTCGAGCTCCAATTTGTGGTGCTCTGTGGTTTCTCTTGGGGGGGGGGAAAACCCCCAACCACCGGCAGGGGGCTACCCCCAGGACGGCATGGAAGGGCGCCCAGGACGCGGACCGGCGCAACGTGCAACGATCTCATTCTCTACAAACCACCGATCATTGCCCCTTTCTCAACAAATCTCCAAAGCCCTAAAGTGTTAATCTACTAGTGGAAAACTGCTGCTGTGAGTGTCTATCTTGCCCTTGAGTACTTTGCAGTTGGTTTTTCTCCAATTCTAAGGTATGTGTCTCTATTTATACTCATTATCTTGATTTTTGGTTATTGGTTAGTATTATTTAAACTTGTCCCTCATATATTTTGTTACTTTATACGATTCTGTTCTAACCTTTAGGTTACAAATATTGAACATTGCCTGTTTACCCCAAACCAGAGACATAGGTTGATTTTGTTTTGCAAGTTTCGAGGTAGTTGGTTTAGGACACATGTAGTCCACAACCACTAAAAGGTTGATGTGGGTTTCCTCAGGGAGGCTAAGGTTACCCCTTAGTTCTGTCACTGTCATTCAGAACCGGACCCCGATCGATGATGGGCCTGTCGTCCCCGACGGACCATCGTTAGGGTCCGTTGCCAAAAAGCCCTAGACCCCTGTCCAAACGGACACGACGGTCCATTCCTGCACTACCGTCCCGGTTGTCAGAGACCTATTTGTAGGGTCTATCTTTTTCTTTCCAAGTTCTTCCAACGACACATGCGCACCGGACCGTCATCTTTCACGACGTTTCCGGTCCTGAACTACCGTTCCGGTTGTAGAACCCTATTTCGAAGGGTCTCTCATTTTTTTCTTCCAAGTGTTCCCAGGGACAATGCAACGGACATTCGTCGTAACGGACGGTCCGTTCTGCACAACGTTATGGTTGTCAGAGACCTTGGTTCTAAGGGTCCTATCATTTTTTTGGTAAAGTGTCTTAACACAAACACAGGGGACGGACCGTCATACCCACGACAGTCCCATCCTGCACGACTGTCCATTAATGCCGTCAAAGACCCCTCTGATAAGGGGCCTCCATATTTTTTTTTTTCAAGGTCCTACGACGGACACTTACGACGGACCGTTTACACTGTGAAGGTCCGTCATATGGATTGTATACTGTCATTGCTAGATCAGAGACTCTCCTTCAGGGTTCTTTATATATACCCATTTAGACCAAGGTAAAACCGAGGGACCTCATGACGGCCCTCATAGCCCACGATGAGCCGTCACCAGGCCCGTCGTGTTGATATTTGACATTTCCAATAAGCCCATGACACACTATTTTCAATGTTTCTTTCGTATGGTTTTGCCTATCTTGGTTGCCACTACTGTACTAATAAATGATCCTTTACAGACTATTCTTACACGGCAACCCAAGCACGACCTCACCTACGCCGACCTGCCAGGGCAGATCTGAAGGTCTAGTCGCCCAGCTGCCCCTCATGGTCCATCGGGCTTGATGATAGGTGACCTGAGTAAGTGCCCCCAGCCACGTTCCTCCCACTTCCCATGCTGCACCGGTCCCAGGAGCCACACCTTAATAAATGGTGGCGCGGGCGTAGTCACTGCCCCCAGTCTAGTGAGGAGCGCACACTGACCGGCAACAATCGGCCCTCCATCACAATTGAGGACAGGAGCATATGGATCCTTAAGGAGGTATCCTGGTACGAGGAAGCCTATGGGCTCTGCTTGATGGTTTGCATCGGGGCAACCGCCCCGCATTTGCAGCGTGGCCTCGTCTGATGAGGCTGACGTTCAAGACTCTAAATCCGGCTCCAAAAGCTAGGTCCCCACCAAGCAAATGACCATACAAACCGGCGTCGGAATGGTGTCGACGGGCAGTTTGGCAGTTTAAAGTTTAAAAAGTTTCAAGTCTACTCCGCTCCAAGTCTCAATGATAAAAGAAGTAATAGTAAGTAATGACTCGAAACACTAAACTTTGGAGCGGACGGGACTTACAAGGAGCCTTTCATCGAATTGCATGAGATCCACATATCTTCACCAGGCATCGCTTGGAGGGAAAGAAGTCGTTGGGACGATACAAACGAAGAAAGTGGTCCGGAGTTCTACGCCATCATACGTAGCGACTATCCGATCACAGATTCAATAGAGGGCTTTGCCTGCTAAAAACAGGCCCACTGGAGCATAGGTCTGAGTTCGGGGCGTACAGGTTGACCATTTCCATGGCCAGACATCAGACGATTTCTATACGGCGGAGAGTATTGATGCTTCTCGGGACCCCACCTCACCGACCGGCGCGGAGTTCGAATACCGCTGGCAGATATCAAGGATGGCATTCAAGGTTCTTGCGCTAGCCCGTTCCTGAGAGAGACCACCAAGAGGTGGATAAAGCCATGCACCTGTCAGTAAGATGGACGATCGCGGCTGGATACCACCCCCCCCCCCCCCCTGCCCTACCCCCTACGCCCTCGCAATGCCTCTTGCAGCCGCACCTCCTTTTTCCCTATCCACCTCTCCTCAAACCCGTCCTTCCCCCTCACTCCTCCCCCAACCCCTTCCCCCCCCCCCCCCCTATCACCCCTCCCTCTTTCCTTGCCCCTCACGTTCAATCACTCCCTCCCCCTCCACCCCTCGACCCCCCCCTGTTCCATCCCCCTCGTCCCCCGATTGGGTGACTGAGCAAAGGGGGGCCATCAAGAAGGCCAGCTCAGTTCACAGCAAGTTCTTGCTGGATACTTGTCCGTCACGGCCGCTCCCCCACAGCTGCTTGGATAACACTAGTTTTACAACTCGGGATCGAGCAGAGAGTTTGATGGCCCGGAGGGAGATGGAGATGATAGCAGCGATTCGAGAGACTTCGCATGGCAGGTCTCAAGGCAGTCATGCATGAGAGGGCATTCAAGGTCACTACAACCTACTCCCTTCCCATGCACTGATTCTTTGGCCCTTTGGAGGTCAGCAGGTGTGCCCATATGGCACGTTGTAGACAGCTGAAGGACCCCGCAAAGCACCGGTTGACGTCGGCCCTCACTCCAGAGACGACGAGGCAAATGAGTTGGCCCCATGTAAAGGGCCCCCTTTCCCAAGCTGCCACCACTGTGATGATATTGTGATACGGTAGCCCAGGACCCCAAACAGAATACAAAGGATCAACTGACCACTACTCCGGTAGAGTCGTATCCGGTGCGCGTGCGGTCGGGAGAGGCCGTAGTGTTCCGTTGGGTCAGTGGGGTGGGTAGTGGGTCAGTTAGCAAAGCACCGAACCTCTTCTCGCACAGCCCATATACCGACCTTGGTCCTGCTTGCAAGGGTCCAAAAAAACAGAGGCACAAATGGCCACTCTTCTGGCATCTCATATCCCAGCCTGGATGTGTAAAAAAGTTGATTGATTGATGAGGTCAGGAAGAGCGCCACAAAGGGGAAAAAACAGGAAAAATGGTTTGCAGATTACAGAGAGAAGATCGACTGAGGGTTAACAGCGCATGGACGCACTTCGAGTTTGGAGTGTTCGAACGGACCAGACCCCTCCTTGAGTGAATGTCGGGACTCTTCAGGCTTTTTGCAGTGACAGTCTTGTACGGACATCGACACCATCTTAGAGTCTGTAGGGTGCCGGACGTATGTTAGGCCCCTCCCTCATGTCGTGCAGACTAAGGAAACGGTGTTGGAAAAGCCCTTTTTGATACTTCTAAACATTCCACCACAACCACCGAGAGAGAGGGAACAAGATGGGAGGAGGGCCCCTTCGAGATAGAACTCACGCGTACTCCCGGAGGAGGAATACAGAGCAAGGACATAAGCGACGTTAGAGAGATGAGGAGTGCGCGCGACGGGAGAGCCTCAACTGCTGACGACGGGCGCGTACACCCGATGAGAGCGCAGAGTTAGCAACATGGGACGTCTAGATTTGCCTGAACTGTAGATGTGTGTCGCTAGAAAGCTAATAATGGTGCGGTTGTTGCCTGGGGACACCACTGAGGGTGGCACGGATTGCAGAGGAACGTGGGTTCCGGGGGAACCGGACTTCACCCATCTTGGATCGCCGGCCTTTTGCGCACAGCGTTTGCTTCAGTACCTACCACTTAGATTTTGAATTTTAGCATTGGCAAATGCAGGTCGCGGTTTTGTGGGGTCGGGGGTTAAATGGATAGTGAGTGTTAGGGTTAAGTCTGAGTAGCACTTCAATATCCTCTTTTGGGGTTTTATTGCCTGTGTTTTTCCCCCAAAAAGACTGATACTTTTCTGTTGAACCGGCCATCATGTTTATATCTTTGTACATAGTTTAATTTCTGGAGCAGGATGGCTCTTAAATGATATCGTGATAAATAAAACTGGAAAATAACGCTTGACTAGGCATAGTAACTTGATAATTTGTGTGGCTCTAAGCTGAGGGAATAGAGTTAACCACCATTGCCATTACACTAAGTCTTAAATTTGAACTAGGGGTCTCTGACAATATGGTTATAGAATGATGAAAGATGTCAATGAGTCAGGGGGGTGAGGAAAATTTTAATAGTCCACTATTGGTAATGAGACTAGGAAACATGCCTGGTTTACGTCTGCCTAAAATTAAGCTGTGTAATAGACCCAATTAGGAAGGATCATAGGCCCTAATTCAATATAGCACCATTCTAGGCCTAAAATAAAAAACCAAATGAAATTTATCATTCTTTGTCCAAATAACTGAAGCTTAAAATTGGACCTTTCCTTTTCACCCAATGGATCTTTTCTGGGAACAAGTTTGGCTCTGGTCATCCTTGGACATGTGCACCTCAAGCTTATTCCAAAAACATAAGTTAGGGTAGGTCGTCTAATGCTGAAACCCTCGTTATGTCCATGCCCAATTTGTGGTATGGTGTACACTGGCGACTCATTGGCAAAGCCATGAGTTGAGGGGGGTTATTAAAAGGAATTTCTGGACAAGTACATTTCCCCTATCGGGGTTGTGTTGATGAAAGAACAAAGATGAGAGAAAAGAATAAAAGTAAAGTGATCAAGAATACTCAAGAATTATTTGAAAGAAAGTTAAAGAAAAGAAAGAAAAAGGAAATATACAAGGAATACAAGCAAGAAAAGAAGAGAGTCACACACAAAATGAAGCAGAAAGAAGAAAAAAAATAGCAAGGTGAAAGGAATATGAGAAACTGGGCGTGATACTTAAAATGAGAAAAAGTGGAAGGTTTTAGCCAATATGCAAGGAGGGCAAAAACGTCACTAAATATACCTAAAGATCTATTACCCTACCAACCCTTGGCCTATGTTACAAGCTAAGAAAAGTCATATCGTGATCCTACGGTTGTATAGCGAACTAAAGGCAGGGATGAAAATAAGGGCCAAGATTATGGCACCAAAGGTATGAATGAGTGTGCTTTGTTCTGAAAGCGAGTTTGAATGTTGAAAAGTAATCCCTATACTCAAACTGAAATCATTGTGTGAAAAATGAAAGATTTTGTTTAAAGTGAGGACACTAGTTGCAATTACCGAACTTGTTTTTAGACCTCGGTGTGAGAAATTGAATGAGGGGATAGGTGTTAATGCCTATGGTGAGTCTGGTCATGTTTCTGATCCCACAAAAATTCAAGCCTAATAGTGATAGCATGCATTAGATTTGATGAGATTAACGGGATTGATAAGCACCAAATGATTGCAAAGAATAAAAACATGGTACTATTGTACAAAAGATTCGTTAGTGAGTATAGTGCGTCGCTGAGGACAAAACAATTGAATTTAAGTTGAGGGTTGTTGATTAACACGTTGTTTCATGGTATAATTAATAATTTTGACTTAAGTTTAGTGTGTCCAAAAGCCTTTTTTGCTTAATTTTTATGATAAGTTTCCTTGTGTTTGGCGGCATAATCTGTCCAAAGCCGAAATGCAGAGATTTTGATAGCGAAGAAAGAAGGAAACAGAAAAACCAACTACGGAGCATTATTGAACGGGCAGTGTGCTGATGACGGGCCGTCTGCCTCATGACGGGTCCGTAGGTGCAGCGTAGTGCAGCTGCGGAAGGAGGCAAGATGGAGAAGAGTCTGACCAAGTGTGGGATGACGAAGCTTTTGACGGTCCGTTGTGGTTTATGACGGTCCATCCTGCAGTTCGTAGTGAAGTTCAGAGAAGTATTCCCAGTACACATCATTCCAAGAGTTGAAGTATTTTGGAACGAAGATCCTGATGGACCGTTGCTGTGCCTATTGACGGTCCGTCATTACTTGACGTCGAGGGGATGAAGAGAAGTAGATGACAGAAGAAATTGCAAAAGTACGGGAAACGAACGGCGCCATGACGGTCCGTCTGCTGACACGCTGGTCCCCGTAGCGTAGGTCCATCTAGACCCAAGCCGCGTTTTTGGCAGGATTTCCAGTATTAGAATCTTGTTATTAGGTTTTGTTTTTTATAAAAATACTTTTGAAAAACCTCGTTTTTGAGGTTAGACACGGATCTTAGTTAGACCACCTGATAGTTAGACCACCAGATAGGATGGACATCATATTATTAAACTCAATTTTATTTAGTTGTTCGAACTTAGTTCTCATTGATGTTGGTGAATTGTGGTGAATAATCAAGCCCCCCAAACTTTTGCGATTTTATTCTTTGATTCATTGAAGTAATACATGAAACTCTTATGTATATATTGGAAATTGTATTATTAGACATGAGAACTTAAAACGCCCTAACAGGGTTGTGGGAAAAACCATAGGCAAAATAATGGAGATATAAACCCTAATTAATTCTTTCGCTTAGAAGTCTTTTTAACGCTTTGGTCAACGTTAGGAAACTCGCCTTGATGCCTACTTGGTCGGACCAAGGAGGTTACATTTAAATAGGAACGAATAGTAACATAGAATTTAGTTGTATATTATTAAATAGGCTATATGATTGGTACGAAGTAATAACTTAGTCAAATATCGAATATGATGCTTAATATGAGGTAAGGATAAGGGTTAGGATAGCAACACACGTAGCGGACCAAGGTGCGGAGAGTGACGAATTTTTAGATGCCGGGACCACAGGGATTTAGAAATACATAACCTTATAACCTGAATGAAAGATACTTAGGAAACAGAATTGTTATAGTTAGGAATTATCAAGTTGTGAACCTGGTGGGCGAAACACGATAAAACCCTCAGTTACAATTTGAATTATCGATTAAAAAATGCAACATTCAAAAGCTCGTAAGTGTCTCTTACCATTGCATTATTTATTTTTCACTCATTTTAGAAACTAGAAACCCCCCCTTTTTATTGTTTTGTACTTTCCAAGGAAAAGTCATTGAAACCCAAACAATTAGTAATAACCAAGTTGAAGTTAAGTCTAGACTATTTTCCTCGTGGGAACGATCCCCAACCTCACTAGTTGGGTTATTTACTGAACGGCCGCTTTACTTCTTTATTTGAGAAGTAAGTTTGAGCGTATCAGTCTCACATAAAACCAATTCATATAACAAAAACAAGGATGTTTACATTGATATGCATGGGTTAATAGAGTTTTGTGACCTAAATGATAAAATTAACATCAATTTAATCATTAATTGTAATTTGAAACGTTTTATGCAAGAACCCATGGCTAGATATCAAAATAGATGATTTTATCTATTGAGAAGTCTTGGGAAACACTTCCTTGTTTGGCTCCTTGAATAAAGAATATTCAAGGATGATAAATCATAACTTTATAAACAAAATCAACAAAAATGAGGAAGAATTGATGGAGGAATCAAGCTCCAAGATCGAATCTACCTTCAAGCTTCAATGGAGTTGTAGAGGTACTTCTTTAGGGTTTAGCTTTGATTTTTATAAGTGAACTCATCATAAGGTTCAAGACTTATAAACCCACTTAAAATATCAAATTACCCTTATGTAACCGCCCAAAATATTCTTAGAACCCTAGGTAAATTACCTCAATAACCCTAGGCTTTGCCAAGACCCTCTAGAAATATTTGCAGGTTACCATCAATGGACCAACCTAAGGGGAGTAGACCTATCGACGGGCCGTACTTGATACAATCGATTGGTTCAAAGACTTGTTAATAAAGGGGGAAAATCTCCCACACTAAGTATGGGTCCATGCCCTCGCGACGTACAAGGAATATGACAAGTAGGCGGCGACTGCTTTGGTCACGTTGGTGGAGACTGTTTTGGCAATCTTGACCCACAAGTTTGGTCCTCCTCAAGGACCCTTTTGTTTGTCCTTGGGGAGTTTTTACCGGACATTTCCAACCCAAATAAACCCGTACAAATGTTTGGAACCTCGCATATCAATTTCAACAAAAAAAACCATTAAAATACAAAGGCCATGATAAGAACGTAACCTGCCAAGTTCAATTCTAACTTTGCGTCTCGGGCTTTCATAGACGTTTGTCTTAACACAACTCAAAACGTAGCACTAGCCTAAAATTAATGATTAGACCATCATAGATCCTTCTCAAAATTTTATGACACATGTGTTAGGCTATAGTTTTTCCTACTTCACTTTAGGGATGTTACATTTTTCCCCACTTGGAAAACACTCGTCCTAAAATGACGCTTGCTACATTTTAACACTTTCAAGAGATAATAAAATCAAGACTAGCAGAACACTATAAATCAAACAATATACAAAACACATATATAGGAGAAACATCAATTTTACAACATGACGAGACTTTAAAAACAACAAGCAAGTTGAAACTATCTCTACTACTGACCATGTAATAAGACATCTTTTATTTATTTAATGTAATGAGAAACTTCCTTCTCCACACATTATCATTCTCCGTAACTCATTTTTATGCTTCATTACAACAGACTCTCATGAGAACACTATTAAGCAAAATATTAAATAATCCATGATGAACAGGCTCACTATTTCACTAATACAACTTTAAGCAACCTAGAATGAAGGAATGACAATTAAAGAGGCAAAATTATGTAAACTCATTTTGCAACATAAACATAACTTCATGAAAATACATAACTTAAGGAGATAAATGGAATTCATTTTCAACAAGACTCCTAATCCACATGCAACATGCTACTATAACAGTTTTATCTCTCTGGCTTGAATAGAATAGAAGAGATGAGACAACAATCTACAACCCAACTACTCCTCATGCTCCACCACTTAGAAGGAACCCAAACAAACTAAATAGAGAAAACTACAAGTTACCGACATCTTCACACGATTTGGTCTTATCTTGGAGACCATTGCATTGATTCCACTTTTGGGAACCATCATCTGAAGCACTAAGAGGAACTTGCTTTGACTATATTCCTCTAGATATAATACTAGGATAATCCCTCGCCTTACTACCATCCTTACAACAACTAAAGCCACCACCGCTACTGGCTAAACATTTCCCAAAGTGCATCTTCTTACAAGTAATACAAGTAGGCTAAACCATGGAACACAAGGGCACGTTTGGGATGAGCTTAAAAGTAATAAAAAGTACTTTGAAAGTGATGACAAAACTTATTTCTAACATAAGCAGGTAGGTGTTTGGATTAAAAGTGATGAGGTTAAAAAATGTTGATTGTTTGGCAAATAAGTGCTGAAAACAGCTTTTAAATCAAAAGTCTGAAAGACCCTTTAAAGTGTTGACAAAATAAAAGTTAATTTAACTTTATTTTTTACACATATAAAAAACAACTTAGTAAGCTAAAAAAAACGCAACCCTTACCAAGCTTTAACTCTTTTGTCTAATTTTTTTTTAAAACTTAAAAATAAGTTCTTTTGAGTATTGCCAAACAGGCAAAATAAGTCAAAAACCAGCTTTTTTAAGAAAGCACAAACAAGCTCCAACTCTTTCCAATACTTGACCTTAGGACGCAATTATACTCCTTCTTAGTATTTAAGCCCTGTTCTTAAAACTAGGTTGGTTTTACTCATTGGATACACTCCTCTTCACATTCCTTGAGATCCTACTATGTTTGGACTCTTCAATGTATTGTGCATACACTGTAAGCCTATACAAGTTCATGTCATTATGGAGCATAGTCATACAATAATCTTTTTTCAAAGGTTGGCAACAACAGTCACAAACCTACTCATCTCATTCCTAGGGTTAGACACCAGGGATAGAGCATACCTAGACAACATGATAAACTTCAAAGAATAATCTTTAACGCTCATATTACCTTGCTTAAGCTTAATGAATTCCTCATGCATTACCTCTCTCGTCCCACGGGGAAAGTACTTTTCTAAGAAAGTCTTCATAAATTAATCCCACTCTATGGGACCCGACTCAACCATCCTATTATATTTCCATTGAGTGTACCATACTTGAGAAACATCCCTCAATAGGTACGAAACTAACTCTTTTTTCTCCCTATAAGTCAACCCCGTGGCTTTCAACACCTTGTACAGACTTCCAAGGAAATCTTGGGGATCCTCTCCTACCTTAGAGCCAAGAATAATAGGAGGGTTAATCCTTTCAAAGTCCCTAAATCTAGAGGTCATAGTACTCTCTAAAGCATTCATCCTAGGATCAACAACCCTATTCACATGAGTTTTCATGGCTCGGGCTACAGAATAGAAATCCTCTCTATTTTCTCCATTAGTCATGTCTAGGGGGACCACCAGAACCTCATCCCTTTAAAATCCAATAGGTACTTCATCACCTTGAGGAACTTCCACACCGTGTGGAGCTTGTCCATCTTTGAGAACTTTCTCAAATTGAGGAGGAATTTCCTTATTCTCCCTCTCTTCCTAAACTTTCTTGCGGCCATCCTTCTAGTAGTTATCTCTAATAAACACAAGAAGAAGCATTTAAAAAAGGACACTCACAAATTTTGACTCTGAGACACGACACAAGAGTATGGAAGAAGGGAAACTCTATTGTCCAATATTCTCTCGCTCATGGATGTGTCACGACTCACACCAATGAACAAGACTCTACTAGACGTTGATTTTAAGATGCTTTAAATCCCAAAGACTAATTCATAACCTTATACTCTAATACAATATTTGTAATGATCCGAGAGTATAACCTAGAAGATATGGTATTCTCAAGTCGGTACGCGGCGTATTCAACATCTCCCAGGTCTTATAAAAGCCATTAGACATCATTTATTGCATACAATATGTGAAAAGTAGTATGAAATAAAGACTTTTCACAAACATCGTCTAAATATCACTTTTATAGAAAACATAAGAAATGCTAAGTCTCATAATCACCATCTAAGACACAATAATATCTTGGGTCACCGCCTATACAACATCAATATATAAAATAGCTAAGTCTATTACAATGTCTTTGACTAAGAAACTTTACATAATTATGTCCTCTGAATAATTGAGGATATACCAACACTTGCTTGAAAGAAAATGCTAATGTATAAGCTTTACTTTGAAAAATGTCACCTACACCATTGGATATATGACTAAATAAAATTAAATTAGTCCTCAGAATTCACCAAGTATATTTTAATACAATGTAATCATGCTTAAAGGAAATTTATGTAAAATATTCTCTTTTGAGGAAAACTTCATAACATAAGTATGAGAGACACCTTTTAACACCAAAGATCACATAAAGGTCACATTTCAAGTAATCTACATAATAACAATATTAATACTTCAAACTATATATACATATATCACTTCTACTAAAGGTTATTTTAAGACATTCTTAGGTAAGACAAGATGAGATCGCCCATACACCCTCTTCAAGCACAACTAAATATGCCTAGAGACTACCTAAGATAATATTATTCTTTAATAAGCATTCAAGTCACAACCTAAGGTTACTCTAAGATTAACTTGAGTAAAATATGAAAAGACTGCCCATACACTTTCTTCAGGTCTACTTAAGCAACTCTTAAAGCTACCCTAGACAGGATACTTTTGTTGAACCTAGATTAACTCAATTCATGACCATTCATTAAGTCAATTAAGATTCATTTAAGAATTTAGAAGATTTCAAATAATGGTCTTGAAAAGACCTAGGTAACCTACACCCTAAAACCTTCAAAGCCTACTTGTGTCATGTCTAGATAGCTTCCCAATCAACTACCTAAACTTTGTAGTACCTATCCAATACTCGAATGTATCCCAAATGATGAGAATATGCATTTACAAACATAGACAATACTAGCTAGGCATGGAATCCGTAGTTAAAACCTACTTCGATTGAGGGTGTTGTAATTGCCAATGGTAGAACTAGATCACATCCTATGTAGAAACATGGTTAAGAAATATCAAGGGTTTCCTTGCTTTCTGTTGTCCTTCTCAATTACAGATACTGCCCATAATATATTAACTCGGTGCTAGCCTTTGTTCTTATAGAATAAGTTCAATCACATAAGGGCATATGAAAAGGTACAATCTCTCAGTCATTGCCTAATCATAATGTACCAACCAAAGATGTGTCCTTTAAGGCTTCCACACAATGGAAAATAAGGAGAGGTCAATGACTTTCTGAGACATTGTTTAATGTAGTTCTAGCAATTCAATCTCTAAGTCCATCATCCACACAAGAAGGAAACAATTACAACTTTCAACTTTAGGGATATCATAACCTTCTTTCTAGTTTGATGGTTCCATGTTATTAACCCTCTTAACCATGTTCAACTTTATGTTTCAATAACAAATATACACACATTATAAAGGTTCTTTACCCTGCTAAGTAAAGATTCAAATTCATTTTCTTCATGTATAAAGTAAAGGGACATAGGTCTACCATAACAAGGAACATACATACTTCATATCATCAAATATAGAGTAACATTCAAGCATCAAAAAGGAAAAACAAAATCTTCCATATGTAACCCTATCCACTACTATACAAATCTTAACATACTTTATCACTAGACACATATAGACAATTCGGAAACATGATACCACAACATCAAGTATACACACCGAAAGATCACACTATAGTCTACCATGCTCACCTATAATAAATTAAGAGAACTTACACTATCACTTTATACATATAAATAATCAAAATCATACTTCACTTGATCATCATCACAAGTCTCATCATGATAATATTATAATTAACTAAAGTAATGCCGACAAGGCCACATTCTTCAAATCTATATAACATAACCATCGCCACCATAAGTGGACCATACCAATAATCACAATTAAAAAATCTATAATATATAATATAGAAGAGGTTAGGTCAACATACAACTATTCTAACATCAACACCTTCAACCCATAGGGAATTCAACCAATTGATGCACAAATTCTCTTACAAATAGACATAATCACAAATTCAAACCAATACAAAGGCTTAATATCACTCAATATGAATTTCATCAACTTGGAACAACCTATAAACAATTCTAACATACTTCTTACAGAATGCAATAGCCCAAAGTAAACTACAAAAGAGTTCAATACCATAGACCTAGGATAACATCACCCATAATATATCCAAAACAAGGATTTCATGATTTGCATGGGTTTATAGAGTTTTTGACTTAGAATCCTCGAATTAATATCAATTAAATAAATAAATATAAGAATTCATCTTTTGAGAAGTCTTGAAGAAAACTTTGATGTTTCGATCCATGAAGATAGAATATTGAACGATAAAACACCATACCATGATGAAGAAAATCCACTAAAATAATCAAGAATTAATGGAGCAATCATGCTCCAAGCTCCAATCTTCCTTCAAGCTTCAATGGAGTTCTAGAGGTTCTTATATGGTGCTCGGATTTTTATTTTTAAAAGTGAACTCATGTTAAAGTTCAAGACTTACAAACACACTTAAAATACCCAAAATACCCTTAGTTTTAAAAAACTAGGTGAATTACCTAAATGACCTTCACTTGGGAGAGACCATGCAACAAAATTTGTAGGTCACCATCTACGGACCAACCTACGGGGAGTAGATCCATTGACAAGCCATATTGGCAACCATCGATTGGTTGAAAGAATCCTCAATCAAGGGAGACAAACTCCAACACTAAGTATGGGTGTATTCATCCAGACGACGAAGCATCACCAATACTACGAGGAGAAATTTGGTCACGTAGATGGAGATTAATTTGGCACTCTTAACCTACAAGTTGGGTCCTCCTCAAGGACCCTTTTGTTGATCCTTGGGGAGTCTTTCCCAGAATTTTCCAACCCAAGTACAGTTGTATGGATGTTACAAACCTCCACATCAATTCCAACCAAAACAAATACATAAAATATATAGAGACAAGCTATAACATACAACTACGTCTCAAAGGTATCTTTCAAACGTCTTAGAGGTTCTTGGACGTTGGTCCTCCAAACGCTAAAAACTGCCTCAAAACACCATTATAGACAATTTTAGAACTTCAAAACTTTAGTAAACTCATGTTAGGCTCTATCTTCATCTAATTTGCTTTAGGTACGTTAAACACAAGTTTGGGAGTCCTCAAGTCCGAGGACGAAGCCTAATAGTCTAGTTCATGTCATTTGATTAATGCAAAATATATTGTTCATTTTCTACATTATAAAAACTATTTTTATTCTCTTATGATACTGAATGTAATATTGTAAGGGCTATGTCCAAAATCATGTTCTACTATGTTAGATGTTTATATGTCAGATGATGTAATCTATTTTTGATAAATGAGAAGTCCATGTAAACTTAACATGTAAGGTTTTAATTTTCCTTATTTGTATTGACCTATGAAATGCAATGATATATTATAAGGGCTTTTTACGCATCTAATAGGTCGAAGACACAGGTTACGATTAGGGGATGTTCCTCGGCTATGAC
The DNA here is from genome assembly GCA_027704765.1 of Solanum habrochaites. Lineage (NCBI taxonomy): Eukaryota > Viridiplantae > Streptophyta > Magnoliopsida > Solanales > Solanaceae > Solanum > Solanum habrochaites. The sequence continues at coordinate 37,541 of JAKWJA010001159.1, forward strand.
AAAAAAACACAAAAATCCGTAAACCCTAAAAACCTTTAGAAACCTGTAAAACTAAAAACCCTAAAATATCCCGCTAAAGTTAACGATAGTAAGTTCTTAACCATATAAGGACCTAAAATATATATCAAAACCATAAAAACACCACAATAAACCCTGAGCCCTAAACAACAAACTTAACATGCCTAAAAACCAAAATAAAAAAAACTAGATCCCTCAATCCTAAAAACTGTTGTAAAATCCTATACCTAAAACTAACCTAAATCGTATTCCTAAGCTAATAACTCTTAGAAGCAGAAAATCCTATAAACCCTAAATAAACCCTAAAACCCAATAGAATCCCCTATAAAAACTAATCTCTCAACCTAAAATCCATACAAACCATAAACCTAAAATCACAAAAAATCCTAATCTTGAAAATCTAAGCCCTAAGAAATATGTAATCCTAAAACCCCAAAAAATCCTATTTAATGGCCCTAAAAACGAACTAGGTTAAACTAGAGTCTAACATGTGCTTCCTGGGGTTTTAAATCGCTATTGTTTTTATTGGCAGTGCGTAATGTTTGGAGGTCAAACATTCAAGAATGGCCAAGACTTTTTGTACGTAGTCTAAGTTTATCTAGTGTGTCGTATTGTTTGAATGTTGAGTTTAGGGGTATGGTTTGAGGGTGAAATTTAGGATAGAGGTTCCTATGCATAGACTGGCATGTAAAGTGTCGAAACTTCCAAGAATAATGCCCGAGAGAACATCGTGAGGGTCTCCAAAAATGAACTAAACATGGACCAAGCAAGCTGCCAAGGTAGTGAGGATTCCATTGTGGCTTCATGTCATGCAAGCAGCGCTTGAATGGCAAAATGTTTGCCCTGATGCGGCGCCATCATGAACCATTATGTCTCGAAATATTTCAAGAACCATGAATGTAAAATGCCTTCGCAACGCGCAATGACTTCCAATAATTGGTCATGTCATTTTTAAGTCAAATTTGAATTCGTTAAAATGTCCAATCAGTGCAGGGGTCATTTGGGTAATTTTTGGGATGACTTGTTGACGTTATTTGAGGTTTATTAAACCCTTAAGCTAGCCAATCAAATCTAAACCCTAGATCCAGAGAAAAACCTCTCCATTCCTTTTCTCCAAAACCTTCATTGTTAAAGCTTTGAGGTTTCAAGGAAGAGGATATATTTTAGAAGGTTTTCTCCACCAATTTCATGGGTTAATCTTCTGTCTTGATGTACAGTGTTTCATCCTTGAATCCCCTTCTATTCAAGGATCCAATTTCAAATGGTTTGAGGGATGATAAAAAATATGAAATTTTTATACCTTGAATTCTAAACATGGGTTCTTCCATGAAATTATTTGGAACAATGTTTTATGATAAAATTGATGTTAATTGAATGATTTTAGATCAAAATTCCTATGAACCCATTCAAATCATGAACACCTAATTTTTCTCTAATATGGATGATTTGATCAAGACTTAATAATATTGAATTCTTATGTAGATTGTTATGGGTTGTTGATATATGTATGAGTTATGTTACAATTGTATATAGTCTTCCTCAATTTGGTAATTTTCATATGATATATTGATAGACCAAATGTATAGTTTTATTATTTGTTTTGATTAATGTTTATGGATATTGGTAAGAACCTTGTGAAATGAATTTATTGGAATGGCTAAAGGATTGTTGGTGTTGATAATGGCTTAGGTTAATTTGACCTAATTCTCTATATATTCTGTAGTGGGTATTGAATTGTGTTGGTTGATATGTCCACTTATGGTGGAGATTCTTATATTCTATATTTATGATGAATATAAGCTTATCGGCGTTACTTTATGAATGATTTAGAATGTGGCCTTGTCAGAATTACTTTATGAATTGTTATATTATCATTTTATGACTTGAATATGATCAATGTGAAGGACTATGTGTTATATGTGCATATGTGAGAGTGAAGTATGAACTCTACTAATTGACTACATGTGATCATGATAAATTAGGGTGATTTATCAAGTTGTGTTACTAGTGTATGTAGATAGGGTAACTTGGTTATTCCAATATTATACTTTAACACTATTGTATATGTGACATGAAGATGATGTGTGTGTCTTCATAGGTAGACTATATCTCTCTACTTGATGCATGCTAAGTACATGAATATGAGCATCTTGACTTATAAGGCATATGCACCTTTGTCTTGTATGTGTATAAATGGATGTTGAATGAAGGTCTAGGATAGGTAGACATTAGATTGTTCCCTTCTAAGCTTGACTAATAAATTGAAACTTCTAAATAGAAAGAATTTTAAGATATCCTTGAAATTAAAAGCCTTAGTAGTGTCTTTCATGTTTGAATAACGGACATAGGGGTTGGTTGGCTGGATGCCATGAAATTATCTCTAAGAAAGTTATTGTTCTATCCTTAATGACCATTGAGTTGCAGCCCTAGTGGACCCATCTTTGTTAGGTGAATTATGGTTAGGTGATGACTAATAGATTGTACCTTTTCATATGCCCTTATGTGATTGTACTACTCAATGAGAACAAAGTCTAGAACCGAGTGAATTTGTTATTTATACCAGCTCTAGTTCAGGATGAGGCTAGAGTACAAAGAAGCCCTTGATATTCCTTAACCATATGCCTACATGGGATGTGTCCTAGTTCTACCCTTGGGAAGTAAAACTCCCTCTATCAGAGTAGGAGAGACTCAGAATTGCATGCCTAGCTAGTATTGACTTTGTCGGTTAGTGCATGTTCTCATCAAGTGTGATACATTCTAGTGTTAGAGATATTATATAATTATTATGTAGTGGAATGGGACTCTATATAGTCATGTCATAAGTAGGCTTTTAAGATACTAGTATGTACATTCCTTAGGTCTTATCTACGACCATTATGTGAAGTCCTTAATATATTTAATATTTCTTAATTAACTTATTTAATGATTATGCCTTTTGATAATTCATTTTTAATAGAATGGTGTCTATCTAGGGTAGCCTTTAGGGTTTCTTAGGTAAGCTTGAAAAGGGTGTATGGGCGGTCTATTCTTGTTTTACTCAAGTTAATTTTAGAGTAAACTTAGGTGGTGAGTTGAATGTTAAAAAGAGAATAATATTATATTAGGTAGTCTTAAGGATTATTTACGTACACTTGAAGAGGGTGTATGGACAGTCTTTTCTTGTTTTACTTAAGTAAGTCTTAGGCATGTCTTTTGTAGGAGTGTTATAAGCTTAAGTGGTTTGAAGTGTTGATAATTTTATTATGTGGATTACATAGTATATGAATTATATGTGAATCTTATGTTTAAAGTTGTTCTAATACTTATGTTATGAAGTTTTCTTCAAAGAGCATGTTTTATAAAAGTGCCCTTTTAGCAGATTTTATTGCATATCACCTACTTAGTGCATTCAATATGCTAATTCCATAAGTTGTTTACTTCTAAAGGTGCAAGTGGAATTTGAGAGGAGTTGGTTAAAGTGAAGCTTGGAACTTAACATCATTCATGTAAGTCGTAGTATGCCTTCAATTAATTTGAGGTCTATTTCGAAAGACATTGTATTAGACTTTGTTATTTCAATTCTATTGTTCTTTGGGTTGTGTCCTAAGATATTCGTGAGTCTAAGATGGATACTTCGAGACTTAGAAAATTCGTATGTTTTTAATAAAACAGATTTTGTGATGAAGTTATTAAAGGCTTTAATTCCACAATAATTTTCATATATATTAGGCAATGAATGATGTCTAAGGGATTGTACAAGACCTCCGAGAGGTCGAGTACGCCCATAACGACTCAAGAGTGCTCTTATTTCTAGCTGGTACTTATGGGTTGTTACAAACTTTATATCAGAGCATAAGGTGTTTAAATAGTCTATGAGTTTAGAACTCTCATAAAAGCCATGTCCATTAGAGTCCATTTCATTGGTGTGAGAGGCAACACATCCATTAGCGATAGGATATAGGACAATAGAGTTTCCGTTATTTCTACTTTTTTGTCGTGTCATATAGATTAATAGTTATGAGTGTCCTTTCTTAGTACTTTTCTTTTGTATTTATATGATATGAATACGAGGAGGACAACATATAGGAGAGTTAATAAGGAAGTGATGATTGAGTGAGCTCCTCCCTGAGATTACAAGCGCCCCGAGGTGGAAAAGCTCCTCAAGGAATGAAAAATCCTCATGGTGAGCAAGTCCCTAATGTGGATTAAGGGGATGATGTTCCTCTTGTTCCCCTAGTTATGGATAATAGTGAGATTAGAGAGGATATTCTTACTCTATCCCATGCTATGACTACTCAAATGAATACAGACATTGGGCCTAGGGTGAATGCGATGGAGAGTACTATGACCTCTAGATTGAGAAACTTTATGAGGATGAATCCTCTTATCATCCTTAGAGGATCCCCACGCTTTTTTGGATGAGGTGTATAAGATAGTGCATGCTATAGGAACGACTTCTACGGAGAAAGCATAGTTAGGTTTGTATTAATTGACGGATGTTGCTAAAGTATGCTATACACAATGGAGAGATAAAAGTCGGTAGAATTGGGTCCTTAAGTGTGGGAAGACTTTAAGGAAACATTCTTAGGAACGTACTTTCCCCGTTTTAAGAGGGAGGTAAAGATTAAGGAGTTTATAAACCTTAGTCAAGGTAACATGAGTGTTGATGAGTATTCCTTTCAGTTTATCCTATTCTCTAAGTATGCTCAATCCTTGGTGTGTAAACCTAGGGATGACATGAGTAGTTTTGTGATTGGTTTTACCGACCTTTTGAAAGAAGAGTGTCATCCGACCATTCTCCATAGTGACATGCATCTATCTACAATTACGGTGTATGCTCAATCCATTGAAGACTCTAAACTAGGGTATAAGAGTAGAGATGCAAAGAGAGGAAGAGCCGATTAGCAAGTTCAACCTATGTTTAAGAAAAGCGCTCTAAATCAAGATAGTTCTATTGCTCCTAAGACCAACAATGAGAGAGGTGGTTGTTCCCAAGTTGTTAAGCCTAATTGTGGTACTTGTGGGAAAAACACGTAGGAAAGTGTTTAGCCATTACTAGCGGGTTATTTGATTATGTTAAGGATGATGACAAGGTGAGAGATAGTCCGAATATTGCGGTAAGAGGATGAGAGGCCAAGCAAGTTCCTCCTAATGCTCCGGAGTTTGGTAAACCAAAGGGGAATCGTTTCTATGATTAAAATTTGGGTCAGGATGGTAGTAAGTTGAGTTTTATCTCTTTAGTTGTTATGGGTTATTCATAAGTGGGGGAACGTGATGCATAGTTGGGTTGTTGTTGCTGTCTTTTCTCAACTATTCTATTGTATCTTGAGATTTAGATTATGATAGTAGCTTATTGCATTTTGTTTAGTGGTCTTGAGTAAAAATGAATTTCATTGATCTCCTTGCATTGTGCTTTTCATGATTTTATGTTTATGTGGTAAAATGATTTTATTATCTTGTCTGTCAAATTGTCATGTTTTCATAATAAATTGCTTAAATGTTGCATTAGTGAACTTGTAGACATACTTCACTGTAATGCATTAAATATTTTCACTAAATTGTGCTTTCATGAGAATTGGTTATATTGTGTATTTAAATTATTTATATGAAAATGATAACATGTGGAGAAGGAAGTCCCACCTATATGAAATGAAAAATTTGATTGCTATTGCATGACGAGTTGTAGATGTAGTTCCTACCTTTTCTTTGTGTTTTGAGCCTCTTTGTTATGTGGAGTTGATGTTATTCCTATCTATGTGTATTGAATATGATGTATTATGGTTATGAGCTTCTAGTATTGAGTCTTTACTCTTGAAAGTTTTAGAAGTGTGCTAAGTGGAATTGGACGACGAATGTTGTCCAAGTGGGGAAGTTTGTATCGCCCCTAAAAATGATCTAGGTGAAACTACAGCCTAAGATGTGTTTCATGAGTTTTTAAAGTGCTAAAATAGTTAATTATAGTGTTTATAGGCAGTATGTAATGTTTGGATGAGTTTGGAGGTCAAACATACAAGAACGTCCAAGACATTCGGAAATTATTCTAAGTTGAACTAGTGTGTTGTAGTGTTTTGTAGTGGAGTTTCTGGGTTATGGTTTGATGGTTAAATTAAGTATCAATGGTTCCTATAAATAGACTGACATAAAAAGGGTTTAACTTTAACAACCTGAGGATACACCATGAAAGTTATGACCCTCTTGAATCTTCACACGGTGTACTTAACCTCTTGGAGGTCTTGTACAATCTCATTGACATCTTTCATTACATACATGTATGAAAAGTAGTGAGTAATGAAAACTTTTCACACGAATAATATTGTAAAACATCTTTCATATAAAATGATATAAATGCTAAGTCCCAACATAGCCAACTTAGACTCACGAATATTAGGGAAACGGTAAATACATCAAATATAAAAACTTTGTCTAGTAAAATATTTTTAACCAAAGAAACTAAAGATAGTAATGTCCTAAAATGTAGTGATGACACACACCAAATTTTTTTGAAAGAGTCCTAGTTTCCAAGCTTTTCTTCAAGATGCCTCTCACCTGCGACCTACACCTTTAGATATAGACAAAATGTATGGAATTAGTACATTGCATCTACTAAGTATGACATAATGCATAAAATCATGATAAATAGAACATTTACATGAAACATGTTCTTTTTGAGTAAAACTTCATATTATAAGTATACTAACCTAATATAACACCAACTTCATATGTAAGTCACATATCAAGATAACATCAAGAACAAAACAAAACACATAAAAGTGATACCCCATACCAAAGAAGATTCTAAGGTTCACTTGAGTGAGTTATGAAGGGACCGCCATATAATCCTTCCGCACACCTATGATATCCTAAGATATCCTTTAGATTACATAAGACGAGATTATAACAATTTTATTAATTAAACTCCCTACCTATAATTTCTTTAAGACTCACATAAGTAAGACAACAAGAGATCGCCCATACACCCTCTCCAAGCCTACCTAAGAAATCCTTAAAACTACTCTAGATACACCACTTTTCATTAACATTCCTTAACTTAAGCCATTATGTTCAATAGACAATTTAAGAGACATTCAACAATTAAGGAATTTCACATAATGGTCTTGGAGAACAACTAGGTAACTCACACACTAACATGTTTAAAGCCTTGTTGTGTAATGTCTACATAGCGTCCCATTCCACTACCTAAACTTCATTGTACTTATCCCACACTAGTATGTATCCCACATGATGAGCATAGGCAATAAGCGACATAGACCATACTAGCTAGTCATGGAATCCGGAGTCTACCCTACTCTTATGGATGGTGTTCTACTTGCCAAGGGTATAACTAAGACACATCCCATGTAGGCACATGGTTTAGGAATATCAAGGGTTTGTTTGTAGTCTAATCTCCATCGTAACTAGAACTACTTACCAAGCATAATCTCTCGATTATAGCTTTTGTTCTCATAGATTATTTCCATAAATGAGCATATGAAGAGTTATCATATCTTGTTCATAACCAATAAATAATAAACCTTACCAAACAGGGTGCACTAAGGCTACCTACAATGGTTAAGAGGATAGCTCAATGACTTTTCTAAGGATGATTTCATGTCGTGCTAGCCAACCAACCTTAAGTCCACCATTCACAGGGGAAGCATATCATTACGACTTTAAATTTCAAGGATAATGTAACGACCTGCATGTACGCCGTAGTTGTTAGTCATTCTTAGGTCATCACACGACGTACTTGACCTCTCGGAGATCTTGCACAAGCTCTTATACATCATTCATTGCATATATACGAAAAGTACTGCGGAATTAAAAATTTTCTTTATAATCATAATGCGTAAGTCATTTCATACATCTAACATATGTTTCAAAACCATCCATAATAACTTGAATAACAAGAATCTTGGGTCACAACCCATAAAAGTCTAACATAATGAAAAAAACAAAGAAAACATAGTGGTGGAGTCTTTGGATGCTACGATGACTCACCAAGTCTTCACTTCTTCGTAAACTTGGAACTCTACCCTTCAAGCAAACTCAATATCCTCAAGACCCTACATGGACAACATGTAGGAAATATGTGTTACTACGATATGTAATAAGTATGGAAACTATCATACAAAACATCTCGAAGGGTTAGTCAACAATAAACATAATCATAAGAGATAAAGACATAAGCATATCATGTATATCATAAGAATAATAAAGCATATAAGATTTAAAACGTAAGACCACAGTTCCTCATAACATATGTGAACTATTCACCTAGGCCACCTCTAACGCAATTGTGCAATGCATGTGATATATCCCATAATATCTCACACACTAAGAATATCTTGAAATAACCCAACTTGTTCATGTAACGTTAGGAGTCATCTAATAGACCTACTTCATATTGACTAGGAACTATCATTTTTAGTCAATCATGTCATGGAATGAAACCCTAGTCGCTATTCAAGAAAAACATACATCATGTAGGGGTCATGTCCTAGGTATCTTCAAGTCATACTTGTTCAATGTGTAGATGATATCCCATTCTACCATCAATACTATGTACTCCTCTAGAACAACTTAATCTACGCTAACTTATATTGAAACCTTGTCTATTTTGCTCAACATACTATCATAATAGACCTACTATCATGGAAAGCATCTCATCATACTAACCTTACTAACTACGGAAGGATAGAACCATCCTAACCACCATGCAACCAATCATGTAGATGCAAGATAATCATTGGCATGAATTCTCAACCGTAAGGTTCTATGAGAAATCTTTCTCAAGCTTATCCATGAATTATACCAAACATGTAAATCAAGCTACCATGAAGTGAACTTTACATACAGGTCAAGAGAATACTAGGAGAGTATAAATCTTTCCCCTTAAGCTACCGTGAAGTGGTTTTGGCCTAACCAAGTCAATCTTACATGATCAAGTGTACTTAAAACACAAGACCGAGCTAATTATAGGAGAGCTTGCTTCTTCCATCCTAAGCTAACTTGAGAACCGCATTCCTCATATATTGCATAAAAATATTTAAAATAACTGCCCATATAATTTTTTGGACATGGGGTAAATTTTCCAATTCACCTTTTTACTCTCTAGTGAGCTACGCAATTGTTGCGGGCCACATCGACAGTGGCAACCTACAGGCTGACGACCAGATGAAGGACCGTGATGGCTGGCCTTCGTTCTGGTCAGATACCCATCATTTTTGTCTTAAGATCATGGAGCTATGTCTCAACCAACGTCCCTCACCAACAGGGCGTTAATGGACCTACGATCCGCTGGTGCCCCTCGTTGGTTAGGATTGTTTTGACAGTTTTTCAACGAAGTTATGTCCCTTTTCAAGGACCCTTAGGCATCTCATTGGGGAGTCATTCCAGGAAATTTCACCTCTAAATACGTCCATCTAGGTTTTAGGAACCATCCCTATAAATTTGAACTCTAAACTCAACTTAAAACTTCATGAAATAGACTACGGCACGCTAGCACGTCTCAAGGCTAACTTTCACACGTCACCGGATGTTCTTGGATGTTTTACCTCTAAACTCCCTTAACTTTACACACTGCCTCTAAACACCATATTTGACCCTTTTTGGAACTTAACAGCTCTTCGCCCCACATGTTAGGCTCTCTGTGGACCTAATTAATATTGGGGTCCTTACAAATATCATAACCTTTTTTCTAAAAGGTTCCACATAGATGACTTTCGTTACTATGTTGAAGATCATATCCCAATAACACAAATACATTAATGAAAAAGGTGGTTTAGCCTACTAAGTCAAGTATTCATATTCACATTCTTCATATATAAAAAAAGGACACAAGTCTACTAAACAAGATACATATACTTACAATTATCACATATAGTATGAATTTCAATAAGCACATAGAGATTTCTTAGTATAGTTTCAGGTAATCCTACACACTTCTATAAAATCATCAACATAATTAATCCTAATGATCATAGAGTAAACTAGGAATATTAACACTTCAACATCAACTATACATACATAAGTTATCACCATAGCCTATCATGCTCACCTATATTATACTACGAGGACAGATACATGACTTCATCGATACACATAACTCATATAGACCTTCAAATGATCTCATATAAAAGAGATAACATCATAATACAATAATTCATAAAGTAATTCTGACGAGGCCATATTCTTTCACAATTCATTAAGTAATGTCGACGAGGACACATTATTCATAAGTATAGCACATAAGCACCGCTACCATAAACGAACCATACCAAACATCATAATTGAAAAACCTATACTACAAATATAATAATGGTTAGGTCAACATACCACCAATAAAATCTTAAAAACTCCAATCCATAACCAATTCAATACACCAAGGCTCTTACCAATAGACATATTCACCAATTAAGTCAAATAATCCACAATATACAATTATCCAAGATAATACAATATGAATTAATCAATTTAGGACAAATTACATTTAGTTCTAACATACTTCTTTCATAATTTAATAGCCCAAAGTAAACTACAGAGGAATTAAATAGTATAGAGACATCATCAAATCACCAATAACATACTCAAAATAAGGAGTTCATGATTTTCATGGTTTCATGGAATTTGTAACTTAGAATCACCAATATAGCATCCATTCAATCATAAAACATGATTCAAAATGTTTTATGCAAAAACCCATTGCAAGAATTCAATTTAGAAGTTCATCTTTTCAGAAGTCTCTGTAAAACACTTCGAAGTTTGGATTCATGAAGAAAGAACATTCAAGGATGAAAACCATACCTTAATTGACGCTAGGCCATGAAAGTTGAGAAGATTTGATTGAGAAATAAAGCCCAAAGCTTCCTTTATGCTTCAATGTTGTTCTAGAGAGTTCTTCCTTACGGTTTTAGGTTTTTGATTTGTAATAATGAATTCATCCAAGTGTTTTATACTTATAAAAACACTTAAAATACCCAAAATACTCTTAAAGAAATGCCCAACTAATTTTAGAAAGCTAGGTGAATTATCTAAACTACCCTTGAGCTAGCCGAAACCCTACAGGGAACTACAGGTCTTATCGACGGCGTAACAACCTTAAAGAACCCCCTAAAAGTTACCCAGATATGAGACCCCGGGAAATCTCATACAAGCCTCTCATAAAAATCATTTCACAATATACTCCAAAAATATTCAAGAATGTAAAACTTTATTCAGACACGAAGAATACTTTCATTAATACGCAACAGGAAGACTTTTAGAACCATCTCAGTATACTATGTCTCATTAAAAAAATCTAATAATTTGCCTGTACATTATTTGGAGTATGCCCATGCAAGATATAAAATAAATAATAGAGACACAAAAGGAATATGTGGGTCTTTTCCTCAAATCTATGAGTACTCACCAATACTTTATCTTCAATCTTTAGAAAAAACCTATACATTTTAATTGGCATACCAAGACATTAATTCCCCCACTGATACCAAACGGGGCGGTAGTAAGGGGGATCGCATTCATGCACGGAAGTCATGGAAGAATGCAAAAAACCCATGAAAATGGACAATTAGATAGAGACAGGCTTTCGTGAAAATTCTATAAAAACCTCATAAATAGTATTTAGAGGAAATATAACAAGTTAATAATCACATATAACCGAAAATAATCAGTAGCATCCATCAAATTTAAGGATATTATCATGGGACCCCTTTATGAAAAGGTATCTACGACCCACCTATGAAGGATATTCGAGCTGCCATACAAAATCCTGACACACACCAGTGGTCCAAGGACTAACCTAAAGGAAAGTAATCCAATTACAATCACATATACCTAGGTCATATTCAATAAAAAAAAAAACTTTACATTCATTTAGACTCCCTAACAAGGATACTTTAAGACAACAACTAAGTAAAACATGAAGAGACGCCCATACACCCTCTGCAAGCTTACCTAAGCAATACCCAAATCCACCCAAGACAAGTACATTTTCTACAAAACATAATTCATTAGAAATCCATATTTTCATCATAACCATTTTGACAGTAAATTATACATTTAGAGTAATTAATATAAAAATCTTGGATAAGTCCTAGGGAACCTCATCCTATAATCTTCAAAGCCTACTCGTGCCAAGTCTAGATAGTGTCCCATTACACTACCTAAACATTGTAGAACTTCTCCAATACTAGAATGTTTCCCACATAATGAGAATAGACATTAACAAAAATAGACCATACTAGATAGGCATGGAATCCGGAGTCAAACCTTACTGCGATAGAGGGTGTTTTACTTGCTAAGGGTACAACTAGGACACATCCTATATAGGGACATGGTTAAGGAATATCAAAGATTTCTTTGCACTTTAGTCTTCTTCCCAAGTAGAGCTACTTCCCATAGCAAATTAAGTCGGGATAGCTTTTGTTCTCATTGAGTAGGTTCCATCAGATAGGGGCATATGAAAAGGTACCATATCTTAGTCATTGCCTAATCATAAAAACCCTACAAAAGATGGGTACTTTAGGACTGCCGCACAATGGTAAATAAGGATAGCTCAATGAAATTCTTAGGGATGGTTTCATGATGTTCCTTCCAACATTTCATGATGTTCCTTCCAACATATCCCTAAGTCCACCATTCACACAAGAAGGATCCTATTACGGGTTTCAACTTAAAGGATATCATTACCTTCTTTCTTCTTGAAGTTCCCACGAATTGGTCATGCTTAAAAGGGTACCATATCATTGTTCTACCTGTCTTAGACTTCCATTCATCTTTGATTCATACACATACAAGACAAGTGTGCTTAATCCTACCATGTCAGAAGATCACACATTCATGTATCTTTCACTCATCGTGAAGAGAAACTGAGGTCTAACAAATTAAGACAAACATTAATCGTATCACATATTCAATATCATTCAAATGCCAAGAAGGGACACTAAGTCTAACACACAAGATACCACATTATGATACTAGGCTCTCCCTAGTCCTTTATCACCACATATCATAACTTAAACAAGAATCACAATCCTTAACATTCATATAAGATCATACAGTAATAACATTATTACTTCACTTCATACATTCACAATATCCAAGATTTAACATTTATAGTATCATAACATCACCTCACCAATTCATCCAAGTCATAACACCTTATACATGATCAGATTATTTCATATATTATCTTCATGTTACACCTTTATGTAAGACCTAACATGATACTACTACGATATACATAAATAATGCTGACAAGGTCATGTTTATCATATAATAAATGCAAAAGCACCTCCAACATAAGTGGATCATAATAATCAATAGAAATCTAGATGGTATGAGTGTTTATTCTTAAGAAAAGGAGGAACTACCCACCTACCAATTCAAAGATGTAGCTCAAGTTTGGTATGATCAATTGATGGATGAGAGGCCGATTAGAGAAAGTCGTACTACTTTGGGAGCTTACTATACAACTTTCCTTGATAGGTTCTTTCCCTTAGAACTAAAGGAGAGGAAAATGCAAGAATTCATTAACCTTCGTCAAAGGGTATGAGCATGAAGGAGTATAGTCTAAAGTTCACTCAACTATCAAAGCATGCTCCTACTATGGTTGCGGATTCTAGAGATAAGATGAATACATTTGTTACGGGGGATATTTGACCTTGTGGTTAATTAATGTAGGTCGGCTATGTTGATTACTAGTATGGACATCTCTTATCTCATGGTTAATGCCGAACAAATTGAGGAGCAAAAGAATAAGCAAGTTTGTAGGAAATTGAACAAAATAACCAAAGATGGGAGTTCTTCCAAGACTAAATTTGAGGTGCATGGCAAACCAAGGTTCAAAGGTGTTTTTCAAACCAAAGACCTCCTAATTATACAAGGGTCGAGAAGATTAAAGTTTCTACTTCCAATACCCAAGAGGGGAAGGGTGGAGGTTGTTATGTTGAGAAGCCTCTTTGTTAAAAATGTGGTAGAAAACATGAGGGTAAATTCCTTGTTGGCACGGGGAATTGATATAGTTGTTGAAAGAGTGTTAAAATGAAGAGACATTTTCCTATGATAAAAGATAAATGAAGAGAAATGCTCAAGCTCAAGCAAATACCCAAAATTCGGATGATTCTAAAAAGAATCGCTTTTATGCTCTCCAATCCCGAGGTGATTAAGAGATCTCACAAGATGTGGTTACATGTATGTTGTTACAATTATATTCCTTTATGTATATGATTTTCTTGATCTCGGAGCTACATTTTCATTTCTGACCCCTCTTGTAGCCATGAAATTATATATATTATCTGATATATTTGATTAACCTTTTTGCGGTTTCTACCCCGTTGGGTTATTCCATACTGGCTTACAGAGTCTATAAAGGTTGTCCTATTTCCTTTCCAAATAGAGTTACATTAGTTGACTTGATAGAACTTTATATGCTTGATATTGATATAATATTGGAAATTGATTGGTTGCATGCTTGCTTTGCCTCTATTGTTTGTTACACAAGGCTAGTCAAATTTAAATTTCGAAATGAACCCATTTTTGAGTGGAAGGGAGGAAACTCAAATCCTAGGAATAAGCTCATTTCGTGTCTAAAAGCTTGCAAGTTGATTGCAAAGGTTTGTCTCTATCACCTATTAAGAGTGAGGGAATTTCCGAAGGTCTTTCACAATGACCTTCCTGAAATTCCATCGGAGAGGGAGATTGATTTAGGCATAGATTTATTTCAGGATACACAATCTATTTCAATCCGTAATTTTGGGATTGCCCCAGGTGAGTTGAAAGAACTAAAGGCTCAACTCAAGGTTTTGCTAGATATGAATTCTACTCAACCAAACATATCTCCATGGGGTGCCCCAATATTGTTTGTGAAAAATAAGGATGGGTCTTTGAGAATGTTTATAGACTATGATCAATTCGACAAACCCACCATAAAGAATAAGTACTTACTCCCTAGGATTGATGACTTGTTTAATCAATTCCAAAGAGCGAGTGTAAGATCCCGAAGATTACCTAGGTTAACTTGATCCTAACATTTTTTTATTGATGTATAAGGTTCTAATGTTGGTCTAATAAATTGTTTAGAGGAAGAACTATATAAAATTAGAGTGTCATGTTGAAAATTCAAACGTTAAGGACGACTAAGATGTTTGACGACAAAAAGGTCACCTAAAATGTCCTAAAATGTGGTTCTGTTGTTATGTGTGTTTAATGGATTTTAAGGTGATTATTGAGATATAATAGCATTCTAGTTAGGGTTAAAGATCGGAAAGTTTTGGGAGTGTCAAACGACATTAAACGTCAGGCGTTCTAAAGATATGCCTTGAGTCGACCTGTTACATCTAGGGGGTTTCATCAAGTTTACGTGTTGGTTTGGATGAAATTCATATAGAGGTTTAAAATGATAGTTTAGAATAGGGTATTTGGTTGGAAAATGTTTGGGGAAATATAATTGACCCTTTCCCCCAAGGAACTATAAGGGTCTCGAGGGGAAGGACCAAAATGGTTGGACATGGCAGTCCCAGGCAGACCCTAAATGACGGAGCAGTCGACGACCAGGTCGTGGCTGTGATGCCCCGGCAAAGGGTGTAATCGATGGGGAATTAACCATGGGAGGTAAAGGAAGCTTGACGCCTCTGTAGCCAACGACGAAGGGATGTGACGCCCCATCGTGGCTGTGACGGCCCGTCAAGGGCAGGCGTCGTATGCAACTGCCTTCCTACACATGTTGCTTCCACGATAGGGGTGAATAGATAAATTCACCCCACTTTTAAATTAAGTCATGGAAGATTTATTAAGGGTTAATTGGGTATTTTAATTAAGTATATAAGGTTAATCACATAGCAGACTCTATTCTTCAAAATCATAAATCCAAAACTCTTAGAAAATATCCCAAAACCTCCATTCAAGTCCAGCTTGAAGATGAAGCTTTGTGAGGAGTTTTTATGTCTAAATTCTTCACCAAGGTGAAGAATATTATCCTTTAGGTATGGCTTTTCAAAGTTTTCTAAAGTGAATTGTCCAATTTCACTATTCTACCATGGGATCTTGCATAAATGATTTCTAAACATTGAATTATGATCTAATTGATATTGTATTGAAGATTTCAATCTATACCTATGAACCAATGAATTTGGATGAACCAAGGTTTTTGACTATAATGTGTGTTACTTGATGTTAAGCTAATATTGTTGAATTGTTGTGTAGTTTCTTATGGGATTTCTAATGATATAAGAATTGTATTCGATTGTTATCTAATTGATCCTATATGGTAAACCTAGATTGAATTGATAGATAGTTCATGGATTTTATGATTATGGCTTGATTGTTTGTTTATGGCCTTGGGTAAGGGCCTTGTAATGTTGAATGAACGGATTTAGCATTGAATTGAAGTTGAATAAGGGAATGAAGGTATGCTTGCCCCGATTTATTAATTTGATATAATTACATCGTTATTTTTATTGTGAATATTCTGTTTTTTTTTTTTTTTTTTTTTTTTTCTTTTTTTTTATGTCCACTTTGGTGGTGGTTCTAGTGTTACTTGCAATGAGGTGGCTTGCGGCGTTACTTTATGAATATTATAAGATGGGCCTTATTGGCATACTTGAGTTATGTGGTTATTTGTTGTAGTTTGAAGATTGTGAAGCAGGAAATATCTATCTGACATGAGAAGTTATGTAGTCATGAATGTATTATTATGTTGCCTTAAAGTGATCATGTTAGACATTGACTTGACATTAGGGTATAGTGTTAGGTATGTCTTGGTTATTCCTAATTGATTGATGAGTCTATGTGGTGTATATTAATGATTGGATGAGGATATATAGGGTGACTGGAAGATGTTAGGTTTTATAGAGGTCTTTCTAGAATGATGTATACATGTTAAAAGTGTGAAGTATTGATGTCTTCTTAGTAACTTGTACATCCTGCTTGATATGTATCTGGTAAGAATATGGATTTCTTGTTTAGGTGTTAGAGTTCTTAGTCTTGAATTGAGAGGCGATTATTTGAAAAATGAGCTGAACGGTTTAAGGTTAAGATTAGATTGAATGGTACGGGGTATCTTTCAAGTAAATAAATGATGGATTAAGGTTACTTTGGCGGGAAACGGACATCATATTAACGTTATGGAAGTCATCATGACTTCTTGTCGTCCTGTGAGGTAGACATAGTGGTGGACCTTCCTAGGTAGGGTTAAATGTGATGGGTCTATGACTTGTTATGGAAACCCTTTTATGTGAACCTAATTGTATGAATAACGTCATGATAATATAAGGCTAGCACGAAGGGTGTTGGTAAGGGAATTAGGTCTAGTTAAGTATGAGACAAAAATACAAAAGAAGCCCATCCTAATCCTTAACCATGTGCATACATGGATAGTGTCAAGTCTACCATTGGCAAACCTCCTCGGCAGTAGGTAAAACTCCGAATTCCATTGTCTGCTATCATGGGCTATGTTTGTTATTACAATAGTTTCATCGTATGAAGACCTATGCATTTGATGAGTTATGGGTTAGGTGGTGGTGGTATGGGACGCTATTAGACAGTGAACAAAGACTGGGAAGTTGAAGATGTTTGTTTATGGAGTCTAGGTGTTGTCCAAGCACCATTATTTAAATATCCTTTATGTTCTGTATGAGTCGTAATGAATAAGAACTAATGTCTTATGTAAATAAAGGAGTACCTAATCAAAGTGACTTAAGAATTCCTTTGCTAAAGTGTGGAAGAGGGCATTAGGGATAATCTCTTTCATGTCTTATCTTGGATCTTGTCTCGAGGATGACTCTAGTTAGGGAAGTTGGTTTAGTTTGTGGGACATGATCTAAGCCTTAGTAGTCTTCTTATTTAGGGTAATCTTGAAGAGGTCATAGGGACGTTATCTCTTGATTTAATTAGTAGGTCTTTTTGATAGACTTTTGGGGGAACGAGAATGTCATATCAATCTATGTCTTGGGATGACTTGTCAGAATGATTTCTATCTATGGAGTGTATAGGATTTTAAGGTTGTGTGTAGGATTGTATGGGCGCTTTCTCTTCACACCTCACTCAAGTGAGAACTTAGAGTTTCACCTTTGAAAAAGAATAGTACCTTTGATGTTTATGATTGCTTTGTAAGTATGTAGTGACTCCCTTAGGTTAATTTAAGGCGTATTTAGGCAATCTAGAGAGGTTTTGGGCGGTCTATTTTGTGACTATGTGAATCTTAGGATGACTTTAAGTGAGGAAATTACATCTTAAAGGATCTATGTGTTATTAAGAGTGATTATTGAAGTTATTATAATTAAAATATTTTGAAAAATTAAAAGATGCATATTTCCCAATAAGGCCGTTTTCATGATTGTTACACATTAGCCATACTTAGTACCATGTGGTTGTACTAACTCCATGCTTTTATCTATAATATAGTCCTGTAGGTGAGGAGATTGCGAAGTGATTTGGTTAGAGATCGTCAAGCGAAGTTGAAAGTATGCCTCCACTTGACTGGAGGGAAGATAGGTTTTCATGTGTCTATGAAGTATTGTATTGAACTAAGTAGTTCTATATCATATTTGAATATGGGTCGTTTGTACCAAGTATTCTTGGTCTTAAGTTGAGAGATTGAGACTAGTATTCCCATGACTTTTATTTGAAAGAGATTTGATACATATTATGTTTTTGAAAGTTTTAATTTCTACTATTTTCACTATGGATATGAAATGAATATATAAACGGCTTGCGTAGCCTCCGAGAGGTCGATAATGCCGTGCCAAAATCCGAGATTGTTCCCTAGATTCTAGGGTACGGTCTCGGGTTGTGACATAGAGTTACTTTTCATAGATTAATTTAAGGTCGGTTTATCTACAATTTAGAGTGAGAGAGGTTGATATTTCAAAAATGGCATTCCGAACAAGATATGGTCACTTGAATTCCTAATGATATCAATTGGTCTAAAAAATGTGCCAATGATTTTCACGCACCTTATGAATTGAATTTTTAGAAAATATCTTGATTTGTTTTTGATTGTCTTCATTGATGTCATTTTTATATACTCTAGGAGTAAGAATGATCATATGAGCCACTTGAGGATAGTTTTAGCAAGTTCTCAAGGATTAAATTTTTTTTCATAAGTTCAGTAAATATGATTTTTTGTTGAGATCGGTTGCGTTTCTTGGTCACATCTTCTCTAATGAAAGGGTGGAGGTTGACCCGAGGAAGACGAAAGTGGTGAAAAGTTAGCCTAGATCTTTAAGTCGTACCAACATCTGATGTTTTCTAGGATTGGACTGTTAATATAGGAGGTTTCTTGAGGGACTTTTATCTATCATATCTCAAATTAACGGCCTTAACCCAAAAAAAAATCCAACTTCGAATGGAAAAAATCTTGTGAAAAGAGCTTCAAACAATGGAAATATAGAGTCACCTCCCCTCTAGTGTTGACCTTGCCGAAGGGAACTGAGGGTTTGTGGTTTATTATGATTCCTCCTAAGTTGATCTAGGATGTGTGCTCATTCAACATGGGAAATCCATAGTGTATGACTTAAGGAAACTCCAGCCACATGAGAAGAATTAGCCAACAAATGACCTTGGGCTTCCATCCGTAGTATTTTCCTTGAATATTTGGAGAAACTACCTCTATGGGGTACATGTTTATTTGTTCACCGATTACAAAAGTTTACCATTTGTATTCGATCAAAAATACTTGAATATACTCCAAATAAGATGTTTAGATATTTTAAAAGAATATGACATGAGAGTCCTTTACAATCCTGGGAAAGAAAATGTGGTTGCGGATGCGCTAAGCTGAGTGTCCACGGGTAGTATTTCTCACGTGGTCGATGATAATAATGACTTGGTAAAAGAGGTTCATAGGTTGTCTCTTTTAGGGGTTTGACTAGAAGACTCTCCAAAGGGTGGTTTTATGGTTCGCCACAACTCCGAGTAATCTTTAGTGGTATGGGTGAAATCCAAGCAACACATTGATCCTCTAATGATGGAGTAGAAGGAATAGGTCCTTAGTAAATCTAATTAGTCTTTCTCTCAAGGAGAAGTTTCACGACCCAAAACGGTCTGCGACTGGCTCCCACACTTACCCTCCTATGTGAGCGAACCAACCAATCTAAACCCACACATTTCAAATATAATATCAACGAAAGTAAGCGGAAGACCTTAAACTCATAATAAAAAACAATTCAAGAACTTCTAAAATGTTACATCTATTATCTCAAATCTGGAAGTCTCACTACAAGAAAACATCATGATTCATTGATCAAATACTTAAACTAAGAGTATTTTAAGAAGGCTTAAAAATAATAAAAAGCTAGTTCTATGCCGGAACTTTCAAGGCATTCAGACACGGAGGAAGAAGATCCAGCCAAGCTCGAAGCATTAGCTCACCTCGAAATCGATGTATGAAAACTGGCTAGCGTTGCGGTTGAGTTGAAGACGACGGTACGTTTGCTGCACTCACAAATAACAAAGAAAACAAAATACAAGTAGGGGCACACAAAAACGGGTATGAGTAGGTATCATCGGGAAACTCAAAATAACTCACACCATTTAGGTCTACGACAAACACTAAATCTGGACAAAGCTATAAAGTGTTGCCTAAAATAACTTTTGGGGACGTTGTCAAAGTGTAGCCAAAAATTTTGACTTTAAGCTACATAATATTAGCAAAACTTCTAAGTTGTTACTCTTTAATGGGCTCACTTACACCTTTATAAGTGTTGTAACGTTGGCAAACAAGTATTTACTTAAATGGGGCCACCCTTTAAAGTGTGCTATTTTTATAATTATTAATACTACCCACAATAAAAAATGTGCGCCTTAGTGTTTTCCCCAAAATTTTCTACCCTCTAACATTTGAACATTAAAAATTTTGATCCCCTCATTTTTTTGGCCATAATAATAAAAAAGTAAAAGGAAATATTTAAAATTAATAAAACATTAGAAAATATTAAAATAATAAAACATTAAAACAAAAAAAGGAAACATACGGAAAACTTCTGCTGAAGCTTTCACTTTCAGCTGAAGAAAATTTATGGTTCAAAACTGAAAAGAACCATTTGCAAGAACTGCAAAAAGAGGATCGAAAAGAACGAAGAAGAAATCGATTTGCGTCACCAAATCCTTGTCAAAGTTCAGTGAAACACCATTGTCAGTCGAAGAATCAACGAGCAACTGTGGATTCCTTAAGGCGAACTGAGAAGAAGATCCTCCTCTCGGCGTTAGTTGTCAAGATTGGAGAGCTGGAAGAAGACGATTTTCTTCAAAGATTCTGGGTAAAGGGTTGTTCCATCAGATTTTCTTTGAAAAGTTGAAAGGAAAATGCTTCACAATAACTTGCTTCATTATCCTTAACAGCTTTAGGGTTGTGGAATAGAGTTTTCAGGTTATAAGATATTTTATCTTCAAAGTCTTAAATTAAAGCTCTGAGATTTTGAATTCTTCTGTGTCAGTCCAAATAAAAGTTGGTTTATCAATTTTGTGTTGGTTGATACAGAATTTTTAATTGATTTAGGGAGTTTAGTTTGTATTGTATTGAAGTATAAAATGGGCGATAGGTTGACAGACTAATTTTGTTCTCTTAAATGTTGAAGGTAGAAGCTGAAGCTAAGTCAAAAGTATCTAAAGAACTGAATTGTAGCTAAGGATCTTTCTTCGAAGAACTGAACGTGTTTTTAAGCTGGTACGATACCACAAATTTGTCCTAATATAGATTTCGTCAAGCGTCAGTAGCTACCTCTAACATTGAATTTGAAACTATCACTGTTTTATTAGTCTTTTTTAGTTTCCTGCCGTTCTCATGATGTGGCTCGTCTTAGCCTTGGTTTGTTCCTTGTTAACAACACTTGATTCGTCTTGTAAGCTATGTGCTGGTTAAAATTTTTCTTTTTTCGACTACATGTCTTGAAGTGCTAGCAAGTCATTTGTTTTTGTCTAGTGCATTTTTTTCAAGTACAGATCAGAAACATTAACTTCAATATTGCTTAGTTGTTTTGGAAGTCAGTGTAGTATGAATTTGTAAACTTGCTTTGTAGTTTGAGTTGCACTATATAGAATAAATATATGCCTTAGAAAATTGGAGATATAAGCATATATTTTTCCAAGTCTAGAACGGAGTGACCTGCGAGCGAGTAACTGTGAGAGTTTTTCTGCTAAAGTTACTAGCAAAACAGAATAAAAAGGAGAAGATTTGTTTTGTTGGTATGGACAAATTTGGATTTTTGTAAGATTGTGGAAAGTGAGGTTGCTCATCTAAGTTTTAGAAGAATTAGGAGAAGTTAGGTTGCAAACAAAATGGAGAGAAAGTTTTGTATGATGTTAACGTTTGACCATTTGAGAGTTAGATGCACAGATGAGATAAAGCTTGTAAATTTCCAATTTCATTACATGGTCAAGTCTGCATATAAAATAGTAGTAAATAGCATTGTAAAAGAAGTCTATGGTCACTGCTTTTGCCTCACTGACTATGTTTAGCGGGGAGCTCAAAAGATGTAATTACACCATTGCAGTGCTGATAAGTGAACTAGAAATGACTCTCCAAATTTGAGTTTCAATAGCTAAGTCTATTTTCCGAAAAGTGAACTAAAAATATCTTTTAAGACTGCAATTCTGCTATCTCCGTTGTTATGTCCTCTTAATATGAAGGTTTGTCATACCTCATACAGCTTAACTTCTGCTCCTTCGCAGTTTAACTCTTTCCAGCCAAGAGACATATTTCAAAAATGAGAAATTTGGGTTGTTGCCTTTACAATTCTGCTCCTCACAATTTTTCTTGTTGGAAATTAGTGTGGAATTCAAAACGCTATATTAGATGATTCATGCTATGTTACTACCTAGTACTTATTGGATTATCTCTTATCGTTTGAAGGTTGAATCCACCTGATTTTACTTGCCGACTTGTACCACTTCATGGATCAGATGAAGTGATTGAAAAAAATAAATGAAAATAGGACTGGACAAGTGTAGCATGTATTAATGAGATAATCATCTTCATTTTGATTATTGAGGTCAGTTATTCTCCATGTCTTTTTATGTAAACATGAATATATACTTCTAAATGTCTTAAATTTATAGGAGCATCTCTCAACTTTTAGGACATGAGTACTCATCAAGTATGCAAAAGAATACTGAAATTAAATAAGTGATAGAAAACATTTAATATTCATCCATTCCTTTATTCAAATTATGTGAAAGTTTTGCTTTGTTCCGATATATGTTGGATATGATATCATTTCCTTTATAAGTCATGGCGTAGTGACACAAATTTACATAGAAATGCGACGAGGACTAGGATTAGTAATGCAGATAGAGACATACTATATTGGATCGTTTTGAACATCAGATTGCCTAGAGATTCCGTTGTATTTGTAGTATCTTATGGGGTCTCCGCTGATAAGGTTTCTTCCAATGTCAGAGGTTGTTATGGCCGAGTACGAGATGCTTTGTTTTTTCTTTTTTTTTATAGGATGTTAAGTATCAAGTTTGATTTGTTTGAAGTAGTGGATCTGAATTGACAATTCTGTCTTCTTTGGTCAATTGATGACATTTTGGTTAAGATGATGTGAGTGATGTTTTTATATGTGTACTATGGCTTGATGAACCATTTAAGATTTTTTGGTTTCATGGTTATATTTCTGTGGTTGTTATCTTATATATGCTATGTTATCAATATTGCGTACGTCTTATGTGTTGTTAGACTATAATAGGATTATTTCAATAAGAGTAGTTAGGTGTCAGTGCACATTGTGGTTGAAAGAGTTGATTTTACTTTTGATAACAGAATTCAACTTTGATTGCTTACCTACTTCATATCAGAGCAAATTAGAATAGTTGAGACCATTTTATTGTTGTCCTATTGTGGGGAATGGTGTGTGTTATTGTTGTGGATTTTCGGGGTGCTATGTTTCTTGCATAACTTTTGATAACATGCCGATTTATTTGGATAAACAGTATGTTTTTGTTAGAGAGACACATATTTCTTCCCTGTACTGTGAAGACATGTGGTGTTGGTATGTCTTTGCTATTAGATGTTAATCTGAAAAATGTTTGGAAAAAACATTCATAAAGGGAGTGTTTGTGCTTACTCGTTGCACGGGTTAAACATAAGAAGATAAATCCACAGCCTTTAAGTTTTAGAAAATAGTTAAGAATTGGTTTAAGAAGAACTGCAAAGGACAAAAGAAAAAATAGGACGGACCTTAAATAAAACAGTTTCAGAGAAAATAAAAAAGTAAGATTAAAAAGATAAAAAAAGATCTTTCTTCATGATATCACTGATAACAACAGTTCAGAATATACAAATACTGTGTAACTAATACAGTGAAATTTGAAATTTTTTATTACTAAGACAACAAATATAAATTATTCATTTCTAATACAAAAGCGAAATTCATAAGTCGTTGAGCGAATACTAGATAGATCATAAGAATGTTGGCTGAATTTTTAACATGGTAGTAGATATTTGATACTTCTCTGATTTGGTGTGCACAGAATGAGATTTTAAAGCTGTAATCATAAAAAGCTCATGAAAAACTCTAAAAGCACAAAGCTCCAAATCCCTTACAAAACTTAACTTTTAATTCATTTGAATTATATTTATTTATTTTCTTTTTTAATTAGTTATATTAATTGTACTTGTTTTTTCATTTATAGTATCATTCAAAATTGAAAACATTGGGAGGATTAAAGGTTTGATTTGACATAGCGAAAAGGCCTCATTGACTAGGTAGACACTTTATCATCTCTAACCACAGATTTGATAGATTACTCGTGACTTTTAAAACTATTTGTAACTTGTTAATGAATTTGTGGAAAGACTAATATTGATATATTTTCTAGGAGTTCAATATCCATCCAAGCGATGGATGCAGTTAGCAAGGATTATAGCAAAGAGTTCTATTGATGGAAGGAATCATTTCTAGATTTGCTTTATCTATGGAGATCCTCATGGGAGAAAATTTCAATGTCCATGTGAGAAATTGTTGTAATATTCTTTGGAACGAAAGAATGTAGTGTATGATATATAATATGCCATGGATTCTTTTTAAAGGCTATACTAGATGGATCAATCACGGGGAAATGAATTGGATATCAAGTTGAATGTTGTGATGACTATGCGAATTACTCGTTGTGATGATATTGATGGGGTTGTTGAATGATCAATTTAGAGATGTTGCAAGGCTGGAGGGAGTTTATGATGGTCCAAAATGAAGATGCAGAATTCTATGCTTACTTGAAAGGGCCAACCAAGAATTATAATTCTGGTTGTATAGGTTTCTCGAAAATTATCATTCACACTGGCTTATATTATTGTTGAAGTGTTTACATGGATGAGCAAATTTGAAATTCATTCACTTTCTGCCTAGAGTTATTAAAAGAGGCGATGCCCGAGTTGAACTTCCTCAGTCTTACAATAAAACCAAGTCTATGTTAAGAATTCTTGGTATGATTATTATGATTTTAAAAATGAATGCATGTCAAATGATTGCATGTTGTTCTGAATGATCATAGGATGGACGAATTTTGTCATACTTGTGAGCTTCACGATCTATTCAAAGCTCCTAAAGTTGATAGTGAGCTTGCGTTCAAAAAAACAACATCATTTCTGCAGAAGAACTTGGACATTTCCATAATTCCTAGACTCAAAAGGTTTATGGGTCCAAGAGGCAGATTCTTTGAGGTGGCAATTTGAAGAGGAACGTTCTAACGATGATGCAAAGTTAAGGATCCTGCTATGGTCTAGCACATGGAAAGGAATTTGATAGGTGGCATCCAGATTTCGCACAAGGATTGTCGGAAGTGAGAATTGGCTTGTCAAGTGATGGCATTAAATCCATTGCGAACCTGAGTTATCACATCGCAAATGGGCATTTATGTTGATGATTTATAATCTTCCGCCTTGGACGTGCATGGAAATCTGAATATTCATGACTTTCTTTACTATACAAGGACCGCGAATTCACCTGGAAATGACATTGATTATTTACCTTACACAACCATTTGATAACGAGGTTAAAAAAGATTATGGGAATTCTGGGTGAAACCATATGATGCTTCCAGAAATGAAACTTTCAACTGCGGGCAAGCTCCTTATGTGGACAATCAGTGATTTTCCTGCATATGCGTATGTTATCTGATTGGAGTACAAAGGCAAGTTTGCTTGCCCCTTGTTGTAAACTATGGGCATAATTCTCGCTATCTTAACTAGTCGAAAAATGTGCTATTATGGGATCATGTGTTTTCTTACCGATGGAAACATCATGGGAGATCAAACAAAAGATCATTCAATGGAAAACAAACTGAAATGTAGGCCTCCTCCAGCTCCTTTAAAAGGAAATTGCTGTTTTAAGTAGCTTACGTGATTTTGGAAAATGTGTTTGGGAAGAAGAAAAAGAGAATCAACTGATGGCCCATGGAAAAAAGGTCAATTTTTTTTGAAATTAACTTCTGGCAGCACAAACTTGTTACGTCACAAACCTTTGATGTAATGCAAATAGAGAAGAACATAGTGGATAGCATACTTGGAACTCTTTGGATATTTCAGGAAAAACAACGGATCATGCAAAAGCACGGGATGATTTGGAAAGATTATGGAATCAGGAAGAACCTTCATCCAAGAGACAGAATCGTAAGAGAAACAAAGTTACAAAGGCGGCTTCTCAATGACAAATGGAGAGAAATACAATATATCTAGGTGTGGGCATTGGATGGAAAAGAAAGGTGTCTTAATTATAAAAACCCATGATGCTCCTTTCATGTTACATTACTCTTCAATACCCAATTAAAAGTATTCTTCATGATCATGTGGCTATTCCTTTGATTAGTCTTATAAGTTCTTCTTAAATCGTTTGTGCAAAAAGTAATCCATTGGAGGAACTAGATTGCTTAGAAGTAGAGATCATCGAACCAGTGAAATAGTTGGAGCGAATTTTTCCTCCTTCATTTTTTTGATTCATGATTCATTGGCATATTCATGTGGGGATGATAGTGAGATTATGCGGCCCAGGCAAAATGATGGAGGTATTCATGAAAGAGAAAGGGTACATTCAAATCATACATTCGCAAAAGGCGTTTTCAGAGGTTGATAGCAGAGACACGAGTGGGAATAAGATTACATGGAATTTATTATCAAAAGAAATATTTGCATCGGGGGGGGCTGTACCAGATTTAATAGGAGGAGCGCGGACAATGATGAATGTGACCCAAGTGGACGCAGAAAGTAAGAACCTGTGAGTTGTTTGTCTAACAAAGGAGTTCCTTTAGGAGCCAAAGAAAACTGATCCAATCATTTTAGATGACACGTCCCACTAAAGTCAGGCACATGCATACTTATTGGGAAATTGTGATGATGTTCAAGAATATATTAGGTACCTTCATTTGAATATAGCATTATTTTTGTTTAATAATTTTTATCTTATCTAATTTATTATTTTAACAATATAGTAAATGTTTTGTAGAGAGCAGGAGCAAGGGTTATAATCAGTCACGAAGATAATGAGAAAAAAGCAAGATCATTGTCTCAAAACTTCTCTCAATGGTTGACATCGATGCTTTGAACGAGGATGTGTCGGATTTGATAAAAACAATTGTTAGAGGACCAAAATTCTGTTGCAAAAAGATATTATGGGTATCTCAAAAATGGTATAGATTCCATGTTAGGCAGCGTGATGCAAGGCGTAAAACACAAAAATAGGTGGTGTGACACTGATGCATCAAACTACAAGCTTGGAAAGCTCAAAGGATAAAATCCGAGGCGCAGATTTAGATTGGACTTTTATTATGGTAGACTATACGATATTGTTGTGAATTAAACTATTACAACCATTTAAGGTTGGTTTATTTAAGGTTATTGGTATGAGGTTTTTGAAAAAGATGTTTATGGCTTACTATGTCTATTTTAACAATAGATGTCTCAGGAAGAGCTTTGGTGCTTGCATCTCAAGTACACCCATGCTTCTATGTGCAAGGATAAATTGATCAGATAAAACATTATTTATGAAGATGTTCCAAGAGAGCTTGTTAAAATGATGATGAGTTGAACTAATCTCCACCAAGTTATGAAAATGAGCCATCTGAAATCGAAGGGTCCATCTATACCAAAGATAATGGTGAAGTTACTCGAAACAAGGGACTGATGTACCAGAAACACTATTGAGTGCCCTGGGAGAATTCAATCAACAACTTGAAGTGGAGTGTATGAAGAGGAGGTTTGAAGAGAGTTCGAAGATGAGTCTGAAAATGAGTTCTGAAGATAAGTTTCAGATGAGTTTGAAGATGAGTCTGAAAATAGAGTATGAAGATGAGTTGATGATGAATTCGAGTCTGAAGACGAAGCGTCTGAAGAAGACACACCATGAGTTTCCTTTATGTTGTGATGATCATATAGTGCTCACTCACTGTTTTTGTAATATAAGAGTTGTTTGGTTGAAAAACACATTAAAATATCTAATGTGTGGAAGTAATATGTTGCCCTTCTTATCTGATTATTATTTATGAGGAACCTATACTTCTAGTTGATTTTGCTTGAATTTGGGTTGTTCTATTTTTATATACTTACTGGTTTTATTTTCGTATTCATGGCAGTCGCATTAGCATTAGAGGCATTTAAACTCGGTAGTTTGAGTGCCTTCTGTTTGGTCGTTGTCCTGAGTTTGTGCTCTGAGGAGAAGGTACAACTCTTTACCTTTTATTAATTTAAGTAATAAGAAGCTCTGCAGTTTTAAATGTGGAGTGCAGCCAATGGGCCTCTTGATGATGAGGGAACGAACCCCCACCCAGGATTGGAAAAATTGGGCATGTGACGCACATAGCTAAAAATGTTCAACTAGGGAACAATAATAATGGCATTACAACCTCGTTGCCATTGTTTCAAATATCTTGGGTTCATATGGATCAATTTTTCTGTTTGTTCATGTAGTTCTTACATTTTAATAAGTCCTTGTTTTACTGTGGTAGTCAAGCTACAAAGGCACAAGGTGTTTTCACTGCGAAAGCTGATTTTGGATGATAAATGAGATACTAAGGTCCATTTGTCAGTGCTAATACTAATGTGTTTCTGCATTTTCATCAAGTGGGGGCAATAGGGGAAGTTAATGATATCATGACTCTATTGAATAGGGAGAGGGTATGCAACCCTTGTTTTGTGAGTGTTTTCACAAGACACAATGACTTCTTTATGCATTCTGGTCATCGCAGGACTCTTATGTGTGTATGCTTTTCTGTCTATTCCTCTTTTAGCACCTTTACTCATTTATGTTGTTGCACCTAGAATTGTTGTACGTATGGTGTTGATTATAGTGATTTTTTAAAATAAGTTCTGTAATTACAACTGTTTTGTATAAGTACTGCAATATTATCAGTATTATGTTAAATTCAGGACATTTGGAAGTTCTAGAATTATAGAAATACTTGAAAATTTTTTAGAAACTCAATGTTGCAATCTTAACTATAATAAGCTATCCATTGTGGAATTCAAAGACATGAGCTACTTCTTTCACTTAAACAATCTTATTATTGTAGGGTGACTTACTATTGGGAAAACAAATTGAAGAGATTTAAACAAAGAAAAAACAATGAATCAATCAAACATTGCTAAAGAAAAGGTTTGGAATCCAAACAAAAGCTCAAAGTCAATTGAAGAATCTGGATGTTTGATATGCAATACCGATCCAATGCTGAATTGTGGCTAACAAATTCAAGATTAAGAGCGAACAAATTGCAAATGACGCAATGTAAAGCTAGAAAGAGCAGGCACAAATATCACATAAAAGAAGAATTTTGAGGATTTCATTCCACAACAAGGAAGGAAGAGTAAATTCTGGGCACAATCAGTCATTCCTTCAATCATCTTCAAGGGAGAGCTTAGAACCTCACGTATGATTGCAGGGAAAGGACAACTAAACAGCGGTTATTTCAATTTGAAGAGGCCATTCAAGATAATGGAAACTAAACTTCATATGAATAACTTTAGGTTCATACGTCTTCAAGAAGATGTTACTGCTTCAGACATAGATGGAACCAACACTAGTAATGGAGAGGCGACATGGTATTCTTGATCTACCGAAATTGCAAACAGGTAACAGAGGAAGACGCGTCATACCAGCTAGTCTCTTGATCAGTTTCTAAAAGACAAGGATACCACAAAGATGATGAAAACAAAATGTTGACAACAACAGAAAAAGTGATTGTCGAATTTATGCATACTCCTACTATAATGAACATAAAAAATGGATTGGATGGACCTGTGGAACAAGAAGAATTCAGTAGAGATAAATGTGATGTCGAAAAGGAAATGACATTGAGTGTAGTAAAAAAGTATGTTGTAAACCTTGTTAGATTAGAACTCATTATAAAAGAAAATTATTTCATGTTGCTTACATCCATCTAGGAAATGACAAGCCAAAAAAAGTTCGAGACATACAACATGTAAGGATATCATGGCAAGAAATTGGAAAAGAAAGAAAGGAGGTGACATTTGATAAAGGACAAGCGGGGGACCAACTAATCGATAGTGTCACAATTAAGCAAACTTTATAGGAACAATTGCAAGGATCTAGATTCTCAGCTTGATGTTACACTAGTTGGCATTTGATGGTCCAAAGGATACTATAAAAAGTGCATGGGGGAAAATACGTCAATGTAAAACAAAACCACTCTTGAGGAATTCAATTTTTTTTTTTACTTAACTGAAAACTAAATATTTTATTTTGCATAGTCCAAAATTTCTCAATTTCCGAGAAGGAAAGAAGTGGGGTGATGAATGTCTTCGTGATGTTGGAGGCGACACAAGCAAAAAATTTAAAAAGAAAAATTTTTTGGTGATAAAAAAGTTACCCTGAGGATTAGGACTTCTACAAAATGTCCTGATGGAATTTCCACATAATCAATTCCGCCAGTTGATCGAGTTAGTATTGGAAACACCCAACTGTCAAAGTAAGGTTAGAAAATGGTGCATTTACAATATCGACTAATTCTAGGTCATATCTATTCTTTTATACATATAAATTCAATTATCCTTTGGTGTTAAAAAATAGGCTATAATGCGAGATGAAATTCTTCCAAAAACAGGAAAAACAAAAAGTGGAGGTATCGAATGGGACTCTATTAATGTTGATAGAGTAAGCGGGAATTGGTATAATACTTAGCTGACAATTTCATAAAAAATTTGATATGCATTTTTTTTGTACTTATAAGACTATAATTTTGTTAAAATTTCTTGGATATATAATTGTAGCGTTGCAGCCACACAGCCAAAAGACAACAATGAAAGAACCAGCAAAGCCTGAAATATTTTATGCAATCGTTTTTACCAAGACGGAAAGAAAATCCAGGGCTGATACCCAAGTTTGATAGTATGTTTTTCAAAGAGAATTATTAGTGAACTTTATCAGACATTAAATTTTATATTGCTGGGGAGTAGGGAGTTGGACTACATTAAATGTTAATCACGGTATGCCCTTTTTCTTCTTCTTCTTCTTCTTCTTCTTCTTATTCTTCTTGTGCAACTAGGATGGAACTTCAAAATCGCAAAAATTCTGGGGAGGGGAAAACAGTGACCTGATGATGCATTTAGGCGTGTTTGGAAAAGGAGCAGCTGGCTCGAGTTAGGTGCTATGGTAGATAAGTGACAACAAGTTCTTTGAAGAAAGATGAGGACAAATTAACAATCTAAACAAAAAAGGCATGCCGATGAAATCACTTCTAAAAGAAGAATTGAGAGAAGAAATGCGACATTTATTCACTCAATTGCTGCCCCCAAAACAAACCCTCGGATGCATTTTCAAGATATACTGTGTGGTTGGCTGTGTTGGAATCTAACCTTGCTTCAACCTATTGATGCAAGTAAGTGCCAAAGCTATTAGAGGCACAAATCTCCATATTCTCGGGCTGTCAGCTCAAGATTCGGTTCTTCAAAAGGTATTTTGTATTTCAAATTCTCTGGTAATTAGTTGTCAAATTTATTTGTCTTCTAGTTCTAGTTGGTGTTCTTGGTAATGAAATTCAAACCTTATTTACTGGTCTAAGTTTTAGTCCACCACTGTATAACTGTTAAGAATGTTTTTGTTTTTTGTTTAAGCTTCGAATCGTTAGTTGATAATTGTTTTTTAGTATTGGCATTGAGAAGTCTGGGCTAACACATGATGTTTTATGGCCAGATGCAATGGTGTTCATTAAAAAGGTTTTTGATGACACTATTTTCTACCTTTAGTGTCTGAATCCAGATCAATGTAAAGGCTATGTAGCTGTTCTTATCATGGTCGTCTGCCCCTTTATGAAGCTAGCTTATTTAAATAATATTGGTGTTATGTAGCTAGGTTGCGTTGTGGTGGTAGTTTGATGGTTGGTTGCAGCCGTGATCCTTGTGGGTCAGATTTATTATTTACATAGAATCTAATGGTACTGGTTTTTAAACTACAGACAAGGCAGAGAAAAGTGTAGAGAAATCTGAAGGCCGCAGCCTGCTCGCGATTTTTGTTTGTGTCTGTTTTGTTCACTGTATGATGATGAAAAACTTGCTAGGATGCAGTCTGATGATTCGTGTTTGTTGTCTTTTTGTATGCACTAGAGATGCAGTCTGATGATGAAAAACCTTGGCCTAGCTTGAGAGTTCTTTGAAAAATATCATGTTATGTGGTTTATGTATGATTTTTGTGGACAATTCTATACTATGTTATGGAAACCTTGTGTCCAATGGTTAATCACTGTTTGTTTGAAAAACACCGTGTGTGTAATTTCTAACATTTGAAGTTTAAACAGAAGACTGCACAAATTAAAGTTGAAGTTTGAATTTTTGAGAGCCAAAAAAAACAACAGAAGGGACTGAAAATGTTGTAGTCCTTACTAATGTTATTGTTACATTGGAAATTGTATTTTAGATTTGGATTGGTGCTGACTTATAGTGAATTCTCTGAATACTGAACGTCCACAATTAATTCACAAAACTTATAATTTTATTTTAAATGTTGCAGGAAAAATGACAGGTAATGCTTTGATTTGGCCAGAAGTAAACTCATCCATTGTGGCAAATATGAAGAAATTTTGGTGTTGTTCATATACGTTTGAATGACATTGGGGTTTTGGAACTTGTGGTATTAGGATCTTTAAGCAATCACCTTCTATGGTTGTTGGTTTACATGAAAAACTACTTTCTCGAGTTATTTGACATATATAGCTTCAATTAATGATTAATTAGTCATTTTGTGTTTAGGTACACTTGTATGTATGTAAATATAGGATATATATTTTGCTATATGTGGCTTATTAAAAATGATTGAAGTTACACTTTGTAAGTGTTGTCAGGAGTAAAATGTTACCTTTTTGAAAGTGTTGCTCTCGGTAGATAAAATGTTACACTTTGAAGTGTTGCTCTAGTAGATAAACAAAATTGTTACACTTTGAAAGTGTTGATCTAGGTAGATATAGATGAGAGATAAAAAGTAAACAATTTATAAGTGTTTGCTATAGATGACATATAAAAGTAACATTTTTATAAGTGTTGCAAAGATGAGATATAAGTTACACTATAAAAGTTTGCACTAGATGACAATAAAAGCACACTTTTTACAGTGTTGTGACCAATAATTCTGAAAAGGCAACGCTTTTAAGTGTCGCGAAAAAAAAAAGTGTGTATGCACGTCTTCCAAAGTGGCCTATACCATTTGGCTACGCTTTAAAAGTGAGCCAAGATGCTAACAGGTTAAAAAAGTTGTTGCTAATGGTTCAAACGGATTTACGCTTTCTTTGGGCGCCCTATAACAAAGTGTATAAATGTCCAAAAGTGTAAGCCTTTTATCAAAGGCACACTTTTGCTTAGTTTAGTCTACACTTATGCTGGTCGTGGAGTAGGCGAAAATGGTGTAGTGTGTTCTTGTTTTGGGTGTAGTGATAGAAAACAGTATATCATCAGAAAATCTCATAAATCAACTAATCTCACCATGTAGCGACAAAACAAGTTCTATTCATTTATAAGACCCCAATTCACACATAGTACTCAAATTCCTCAAGAACATACTCATGTGAGAATTTGGTTCATTAAATTGGAGTATATAAAACATCTTTAAGTTCATTATCTTATTCCTCTGTTGTCGATACGTGACACTCCGGCTCCCCTATACTATGTGTCGAGTACGTGACCTCCGCATCCCCTAATTCTACGTGTCGGTTTGTGGGACACCCGATCCCAAATTCTACGTGTCGGTTCGTCACACCAGTTCCCTTAATTCTACGTGTCCTGGTTCGTGCAACCCGATCCGGTAATTTACGTGTCGGTCGTACACCCGCATCCCTATTCTACGTGTCGGTTAGTGACCACCCGATCCCCTAATTTTCTACGTGTGAGGTTAGTGAACCCGGTCCCTAATACTACGTGTCGGTTCGTTGACACCCGCTCCAATAATCTCATTATTATTAGTTCATCAATCCTTCTTTTATACACAAGGCATCATCAACCCCAATCTTTAGTTCATTCAAGCCTCTTTTACTAAGGCATCATCAAACCCCATCTACTTTAGTTCATCAAGCCTTCTTTTTTACTAAGGCATCATCAACCCCATTACTTTAGGTATCAACCTCTTTACTAACGGCATCATCATTAACAAGGGTTATCAAGATTTGGATTCAATTAAGCTTATCGTTATTTTATCACAATGTATAATCAACATTCATACACGCATTACCAATTAAGCACATAGAAGACTTTAGAATACAACCCAAACACCCATATCAATTCGCTATTAGAGTTTTACTCCGAATAGTTTTAAAAAAACCATAAACTACCTCCACCGAAGAATTGCGATCAATAAGCTATCTTCTAAAAATTCCTTGCATCCTCTTCGTTCTCTATCTCTTAATCCGTTCTCCCTCTCTTTCTGTCTTTTTGTTTTTCTTTATTAAAACCTCTTTCTTTTACCCTATTAGCATATAATTAAGTATAAAAGATGGCAATAGGTAACCCACTAATTAAACTTAAGGTTTACCTTTTAACCCCAAGTAATAGACTTATAACATTAACCCACCACTTTATTATTAAAGAAGGAAATAGTCCAAAAACCGACCCATTAAATTAATTAAACAGAAATCCCGACCCGCCTGGGATTACGCAGCCGTGCCGGGGCCGTCGTGGTGGCCTGCCGACGTTCCATTCCTGCTGCTCAGTAACAGAGGTCAGAAACTTGATTCTAGTGAATGGCCTGTGACGGCCGTCGTGGCCACGACGTTCCGTCCTGCCATTCCGTCGTGACGTTCAGAGAGTCGATCTCAGTACCAAATTTCATATTCTAATGTTTGGAACGAGACTCCTCGGACGGTCCGTCGTGGCCATACGGTCAGTGTGGGATCAGCGTCTCAGCCAGAGTTTTCCAGAAATAAAATCTGCTGCTCAAAACGACTAAACAGGTCGTTACCATAGATTACCCATGTACCCATCGTTCGTCCTCGAACGATCACGAGAAGAAAAAACACAAGAGTGAAAAAGGAGTACCTGAATCTGTAAACAGGTGTGGGTATATTTCTTGCATATTCAGCCTCCTTCTCCCAAGTGGATCTCCCCCCCCCCCCCCCCCCCCCCCCCCCCCCCCCCCCCCAATGGTCGATTCTTCCATTGCACCTTAATGGATGCAATCTCCCTTGGACCTCAACTTGCGGACTCTTCACTAAAATGGCAACCGGCTCCTCATATAAGGCAATGTCTCCTCAAGTAGAAACTGAATCCCACCGATGATGTAGTTTCCATTCCCCCTGGTAATCTTTTCAGCAATAGACACATTGAAATAGGATGCATCCTGAAACGACCTGGAGGAGGCTAATCATAAGCCACCTCCCTATCGCTTAAGTACTTCAAATGGACCAATATACTCGGGGCTTAGCTACCTCTTTTACCAACCCGCATCACACCCTTCATTGGGAAAACTTAGGCGCAAAATGCTCCACCTCCCAGAAACTCCAAGTCCCTAACCTTCGTCCGCTTACTTCTCTTGCCTACTTGAGCCGCTATAAAGCTTTTATGAATAGACTTCACCTTCTCTTAAAGAAATCCCTCAAAAGGTCAGTACCCCAAGGTTAACCTCGAAATGCTCAAACCAAAAACCACATGGCGAGACCTACATCTCCTCCAATACACCGCTTCAAAAGGAGCCATATCATACTTGAGTGATAGCTATTATGTATGAAACTCCGCAAGGTAAGAAGTGATCCAATGACCACCGAATTCTATCACCACATTGCGCGAAGAATATCTCCACACTTGAATCGTTATCGCTCAGATGTCCATCGGTCTGAGGGGTTGTAAATGCAAGTTAAGGTCAACCTAGTACCAATTCGCGTGCCAAATGGTCTCCAAAACTTAGAAGTAAACTGCGGACCTCATCTGAATGATGGAAAGTGGAAAACTCCATGACACCGACGAAATTTCTGAGATTAGAGTCTGGCTAATTCTCGGCATTGTAAGTCACCTTAACCGGACTGAAATGAGCCATTACTTAGTTAATCATGTCCACAATTACCAAATGAATCAAACTTGCCCAATGTCTTGGAAGACCAAACCACGAAGTCCATGCAATTTCTCTCCAACTTCATTCCAGGGAATGGGAATTCTTGAAAGGAGCTGTTCCTCCGGGACTCTGGTGTTCATACTTACTTGCGGACAATTGGACATTTGCAACAAAATCAACAATGTCGGCTTCATTATACTCCACCAAAAGTGGTGATTTAGGTCACGGGACAACTTGGTTGCCACCACGAGGTATAGCATATTCCGGAACTATGAGCTCTTGTAAGACATAGGTGGATCAAATCCCAAACGGGCACAATACACTTCCCTTAATTCTCAAAACACCTTCCTCAACACATTATGCTTCTTTAGCTCATCTCGCAAACACCTTATCTCGGGATCGGGCTTAGTTCTAGTCATCCAAACTGTTTTCCCTTTGACTTGTCCAAGTAAAGAAGATTCGCATCCACACTGGCGAAAATCCTCCCCTTCTCATTTACTTCTAACCTCATAAAGTTCATAAGCCAGAGTCTGAAAACCTGCTCGAAGCCCAATGGGCGTCTAGGAAACTTGTAAGTGAGCTATAAAATTACCCATGATCCCGCTTTTCTATCTTAAGGCGTCTGCCACCCAAGCCTTTACAACCGGATGATACAAGATGAACCTCATATCCTTCAGTAGTTTCCATCACCATCCTCTGTTCGAATTCAAATCTATCTGAGTAAAGACCATTACTGTAAACTACGTGATCCTTAGATCTTCACACTTAACCCCCTATAGATAGTGTCTCCATTGCTTTAACACCACAACACCACCGCAGCCAAACTCTAAATCATGGGCGGATAATAGTTCATGCACCTTTAATTGCCTTGAAGCATAAAGAAAATACATTCTCTCTGTGCATTGCACTGCACCCAAAACCATGATAGGATGCCATCACAGTAACCAATGAAGTTTACCTCTTACTTGCAAGGTAAAGGATAGGTGCAGGTCGTAGCAACGGTCGTGAGTTTCGAAAATCTCCATTCATCAGGACCATACAAATGGAACATTCTGCTTAGTCAAGTTCGTCATGGGAAGCAATAGGAAGAGAATCCCTTGACAAAAGACAAGTAGTAACTGGCTAAAACAACAAGATTTTAATTTATGCACACATTAGTAGTCTTACCCAAAAAA
>JAKWJA010001160.1:0-36012 GCA_027704765.1 Solanum habrochaites
GGGCTGTCAAAGCAAAATATCAAGGTATTATAACTATGAAACCTTACTCAAATAATTTGTCTAAAACTGTCTACTAGATTGTTGCAGTTGAAGGAGGGATGGATTGGAGTTGTTAATACAGCCTCACTTCTGCAGAAAGGGGCCACAGAGGAGGGAGTTGCCTCATGTTTTCATGAGGGGGTATGTCAAAACCTAACCCTGACCTTAGGACCCCAACTAACAATAAAACTCAACAACAGCAATCTAAAAAGGCAGCAGGTCACAACAAGGGCATGACAGTGACAATAACCAAGGGCACCTTAACACACCTTTCCACAATACTACTTGACACCTCGATTTTTAGGTCTTAAAGTAAGTCTAAATTTGTACTTACTTGATGAAGATTTTTTATTTCTTCATCCCCAGTTCTTCAGCATCACTCTTCATTTTCCGTCGCGCAATCAAAATCGGGATAGGAGAATCTTCACTCAATTCTTCTGTGTTTCAGCTTAGCTACTCAGGGAGAAATCTACATGTTTCAAAAGTTTTATAGCTACATAAATGTCAAAACAAATTTAACACGCAAGTTTAAAAAATGATTGAAACTATGGTCATATAATAGAAACTGGGGAGTAATGTTTCACCAAACATTATAGTAACGTTTCCATATCAAATTCAAAATATCAATAACCTATTACAACAACACTGTTCCTGTTTAATGCCCATCAGTCATTATACTCAATCTTCACAATTCTTTACTTTTATCGACTAACAACTAAATATCGCATATTTCATTCAGTTTTCTCTTTTATTAGTTCACATCACGTACAAGCTATTAAGGCTCAGGGCACCCAGAAATCAACTAGTAAAGCTAAATTACGAGCAACTCCAAATTGTAACAAAAATACAAGAACTCAAAACCTAAAGGCTAGAATTTAGCTTTCAAGAGATAGAATTCTTACCAGGTAAACCTAAATCTGTCTAAAATCAAGTCTTGTCAACGAGAAATTGAGATAAAGAAGTGGTGACGGAGAGACTTTAACTTCAGTTCATCTTTCTAATAACCACCAATCAATTCCTTGCTAAATCAAAAAATATCAAATTTATTCAATATGATGCAGCTTGATAAATCTTCAGCTCTTTACCTTGACAAAATCTTCAACTCCGGAGAAGAGAAACTCGGTCCGCTCGATGAGTTAAATTTGCAGCTCGGTCTTCAGCTCTATCGTTCAGTTCGATCTTCACTCGATAAAAGAAATTGTGAGTTCTTCAAATCAGGAGGAGGAAGCGTGACTTGAAGGAAAAAGCTCCATCTTCAGCACAATATCAGAGAAAGGAAAGGGAATCGTGAGTTCGTCAGAAAGGAAAGAGAAAGGAGAAGGAAAGAGAAAGTCTTTTGTTTTATTTATTAATTAATGTTTTAAGTTGTTTGGCAATAAAAATGGGAGGGAGTGTTAAAATATTGGAGGGAATAATAATATTTTAGTGAAAATTTTAAGGCACACTTATAAAAGTGTTTGTTTTTCATTATAAAAATAGGACTTTTAGAAGTGTGGTCATATGATGTAAATATGTGTTGCCAATTATATCATATTTAACAACACTTTATAAAGTGTATCTTATCTTATTAAAGAGTACACTTTTGAAGTGTTGCCAAATTATTTTAAGCTAAAGTTCAAATTTTGGGGCTACTCCTTTAAAGCGTTCCTAAAACTACTTTAGGCAACACTTTACAGCGTAGTCCGATAATGTGGTCGTAGCCTAAAATTGTGTAAGTGTGAATTCGTGATTGATTAGGCAAGTATATTTCTAAACCTTGTTAAGTGTATGGAAATTCGTGTATTTTCCTGTAATATGTTTTTTGGGAGTAATGAGAAATTGGTGGCGATTGATTTGTCCATGTTTTGCATTAATTGAGGAAAAAGGGTAATGAAAAGTCTGTGATTAATTGTTTTGTGCGATGTTTAAGAATGATTTGAAAAACTTCTGAATCATTGTTCAATTGTAGTATCATGATTGTGTCATTGTAAATTAATGCAATGTTATGAACTTGTATCTCCTCATTATTTGTGGGACCACTGTCAATTTTCATCGTTCTGAACATGGTTGTGACAATTTATTGGCATTGAGAAAGAATAAGAATTAAAGAGGATTTATCATTTTCTAGGGACTATCGTGCAACTCGATGACCATACTATATTCGGATGGACTTAACTTAGTATTATCGATGGTCGAATCGCACGCCACATGATGATGAAAAATATGTTTTTCGAGGTATCCCCCCCCCCCCCAGAGAGACAGCGTGTGTTGTTTTCACTAAGTGAGACCTGTCATCACTTACTTGAGATTGCATTCATCTCATTGCACAATTTTTATCATTGATAACTCCAATCTTGTGTTGTTTGATAGGTATTGTAAAGTGTTTTGTTGAGGTGGTGCCTTGTAAACTGTGAATTGGTTAGATTGGGCTATTTTATGGCGGTTGTAAGTGTGTGGGGAGGTCGATTGGGTGTAAGGATTTGTATCCTATCCCTTATCTTGTGTTTTACAGGTTTACATTGCTGGAGTGGTTTGATACTCACCCGTTGTTTTCTACAATTTTTTTTGTAGGAATAAGCCCAGACCTTTTATATTTTCTTCTTTTCTGAGGCTTGTTTGGGGAGATTTTGTTGAGTTAGGTTTGTTTTGTCATCTCAGCAGACTTTTTTACTTCTTTTTATGATCTTGTGCTCTAGAAACAATGTCATAGTCGCAGACTTAAATTTTTCTTTTGATTCAATTGTAATACTTGAGAGTTAAACACGTGACAACATTTTGGGGGTATTTTTGAGTTTTATTATAAAAATTTTCGTCATTTCATTGTATGGTGATTTTAGGCGACTTGTCTTGGGGGGGAATAAAACGCGTTCAATCGCGTCCATTTTTGGATCGTAAAAAAAAATTTCATCATATAATATTAACAGACTTAATAATAAATCAATGGAATAGAGATGATGCTGTCTTTTAATCATCCTTTCAATTCTTTTTTAACCAAAAGTAAGCAAATAATTTTTTTTCTGTTGTTTAATTTGCTTTGATTATAATATTTTTTTATTTGGAATCAACTGAAATGTCTTTTTTTTGTTGCTTCTATTTATAAAATTATATTTGATTACATTAGAATCTTTTTCCTTTGCAAGATTGATCAAGAGAGTATAGTACTAAAGAGTTTTCAATCTGCTGGCACGTTATATTTCGCTTCAGCTAAAAGTAAAATAATTTTTTCAGTAACGAGATTAGAGTTGGATCTATGAATTTAAAATTTACTCAACTAAATAAATATCAATTTAACAGACGCACATATGTTTTACTTAATTTTTCATTGTACAAAATAAGAAAAAGTTTTTAGAAATAATGTTTGGGGGGGGGGGTGTCCGTTGACGACATATCTTCATAGCATGTAGATTAAGGTGATTTTTGTTAGCAATAAAGTATATAAATATAAAGTCAAAACATTATATATGATCAATACATGCTCCCTTTTGTTACTCAATAATCATTTTATATTAGTATTGTTAATTTTGAAATTATTATATTTTTAAAATATATGTGCAATGCGTCGGCATAATATAGTATAAGTATAATAATTAAAGAAAATATTAAGGAAAACGATTTTTTCCTTCGCCGGAGTCTTTAATGAGGGGCTACGGTCCAAAAAATATTTCTAAATTCTAATACCTAATAAAAAATATCAGTTGAATAAGTGGTATACGTGTTTTGATCGTAAAATATCATGCCCCGATTCTATACCCTGGACGTGATCGGTACTCGAAGACCATTGTTGGCCCAAGCACATCTTGGCTTGACTTACTTAATCAGGCGAAGACTTAACTCAAGACAAACGTTAAAATATTACTTAACCCAAACGGCAATTCAAGTCTCATAGTTTTTACAATAGATATGAAAAGACATAGAAACTAACTTATCTATCTATAAAGCCCTCTAAATTAAAGATAGATGTCGGGCATGACCCCCATCTCATAACAACTGAAAACTGAAAAAAAATAAGTACAAAAGACTAAGATGTCCTCGCGTAATGAAGGGAGCTCCCAACTAACTGTGAGTTGCTCACTGGATCAGCATTGGAGCTGGAAGTGTCGATCCTAGTTACATGAATGTCTGCAAATCAAAAATAAATAACGATGGCAGGCTAACTGACATCAGTACATTGAATGTACGACTATGCAAGTTGACTGCTAAAACAACATAGGCTTGAAAAATAGTAAGAAAGAACACTTTTTACCTTGGCTATGCTCATCTCATGAATAACTACTCATTTGACCACTCATTTTATTTATTAGCATTTCAGACATGTGCACTATAATAAAAGATGTTCAACACATGGTTTTCAATTTTGTATATGCACGAATACCATTACCTCGTAAAATGTCTGGCTACGTTTAATACTGTGCAGTGCAAAATAAGCTAATGAACAGCGTCCCAGGACACTAACGGGCAGGCTCCAATCACTGCTGTGTCTGACTCCCCCAAAATCGACTCGTGCAATGAATAATGGAGTACTCATAGCCCGCCTCCATACTAATTAGAACCTCTGTGGGGTTTCTCTTACAACAACCGCACTTATAGTATAGTGATGCATACAGCGTTTAACCTCCCCTGCCAAGGACCAGCCTAAACATACAAGTAATAGACCTGAACTCTCTAATGGGGATTTTTTCCACTATAAAATGTTAAAAAGATTCATCTAAAAAGTATGACTCTTTTCTACCTATGATGGCTACATGATTTTCATGGAGACTTGAGTTTATTTACTAAACTTGTAAGCCCCACATCAGGTGCTCGATACACTTCCAAAACATACATGCTCTTTTGTTTTTAAAACATGTTGATTCTGTGATTGAAGATTAGTGCTCAAAATTTAAATGTAAAAGCGCGCGTGGAAGCAGAGTGTTCCCCGGCGTGGTCAGGTGTAAAGCTATACTTTTTGTGAAACACTAGCCGCAGGCTCTTTGGAAAATTTAAGTTTCCCGGAACTTGTTTAATGTGAAGTTTTTTTTAAATCTCTTTGGGGATACTGAGGCCCCCTATACTGTGAGAAAAGAACTTTAACGAACATCTCTACTCGTTACTGCATTTTTTCATTACTTAGCTTGCACTTGAGTGATGAAAACCTCTTCGGAATCACTTAGAACCGCTTATATTTCTTTACGGAGCACTTCAACTCGTTATGAAAATACTTAGTTCCCTTATACTTCGTTGAAGGAAGGATTTCACATTGTTTACTCTTTCTTAACTCGAACAACTTGACGCCTTAAAAATGAAGTTAGACGTTTTAAATAGACTCTTGGAAACTTTAAAAAAACTTTACTTTGTCCTTATTTCTTAACCTTTATAATTACCTCCTCTATCGTTTTAACCTTGATCTTAACTTTCGCTTGAATTTATTATGTTTTCAAGGTTCATGATATAGATTATGGATGATTTCCTGATATTTCGACGACTTAGAGTTGTTGAAAACAACTAGAATGTGGGTACATCACTTTAGGAACTAGTAGAAAAGATGGGGGAATTGAATTAGGTTATTTGGCGGTCCTTGGGGCGCTCTAGAGGCGT
Source organism: Solanum habrochaites (assembly GCA_027704765.1). Lineage (NCBI taxonomy): Eukaryota > Viridiplantae > Streptophyta > Magnoliopsida > Solanales > Solanaceae > Solanum > Solanum habrochaites. The sequence goes on from JAKWJA010001160.1 coordinate 5,593, forward strand.
GGGCCCAGGATCCTAAACTATCATAGTCAAGAGTTTGGGCTGCTCTGGCCTGTCTCGCGCCTCCCTCCTATGAGCCCCTATCTTGACATGACGACTGTTCCGTGTGGGGATAATGGGCATGGCTGGCGCCCTAAGGCTCCCTACAATGACGCGCTTTTCGTAGTTTTGTCTTCTCATTTTTTAACTCTTAAAACCTCTTCATTTCCATGGATCCTTTCCCCTTCATAACCACTTCATGATCAGACTGAATATACCTCGTAACTACTAAATGTATTCTTTATGGACCTCTAGTGTGTTAGAGGCGAAACCAGGCCTCATATGCAGTACCCCTAACACCTGAAATCAAATCAACTATTAACCGCTTATGTTTGCTTATAGGACGGTTTCGGTTCTGGTTTGCGGCGATATTTTTGGATGGTGTCAGACGTGTTATCTTTTGTGTGGCTTACTACCATTTCAGCAAGAATATCGTTATTTGGCTCTAATCTAAATGACAATGTTTCAGTCATCCAAGCTACTCTAACTTGCTGAATTGAAGATCAAATTTCAGATGTGTTGACAGTAGGATGGAAGAACCCCACCGGATTATAAATGTATACTCACATACCTTTTTAGGGAATCACTATCCCTCGACCATTTCCGCAAGCCGGAATTTTTCGTCCGTATTCTATGAATGTTCTTTGCTTCTCTTTTGTCATTCTCCTGCTTTTTCTCGCTCTTCTTTCTCTTTTCTCTCATATCCCTGACTGGTTGGTTTCTCAAAGCAATGGGAATCTGGTTGGTCATTAAAAACCGTCAAATAGTTTAGTACCCGCGAAATATGTTTTTCACTTAAAAATGAAGTAAAATACTTTTACCTAGGGCCAAAGACGACATCGTATACTCTGACCCAGCTCTCCAGATCTATCCGGGCATTGAGGCGCTTCCTTAGATCGCCAGGACCACTCGTCCAATGGTCTGATACGTTCCTATTTGTTATCTTCTGCTCCCTATGCAATATGGAAATCACGCAACACTCAGGCGGTAATCACTTAGAAGATTTTTTCCCTCCAAGGCGGTCTCCAGACCATGTTAAGAATAAATTTCTTGGTTGGAATTGATTATACGTACTGGTTGTCTTCGCTAGCACATAGAAAATCGGCTGTTGCCTACGCTGAAATCTTATTCATCCAACAGTGCGACCAATTTTATTAATGTGCATGGCGCAGTGCTCCCTCATTTGCATATAACAGGTATTTTAATTGAACAAATGAAGGACGTACGTATACTACTTTGTTCACGTACTTCTATAGATATAGAACAAGTGTTTCTACATGAATAGTGTTTAGTGGACCTGCGACTTTCATTGAGGCTTCGCGTGAATTTGGCGGCTCCAAGTGTTTTGCGAGGATATATTCCGGGAAGTAAAGGAATAATTGACGCCGGTAGGCTGGTGGGGTTTTTTAGGTGAAATTAGTACTACCAATATCAACATTAGCAATCACCCAAGTCGTTTGCCATTCTTTATAGACTCGAGCGACAGTTTAAAATGCCATATCGCTTGTACTTTGATTTCTATTTTGAAATTGAAATGTTTGGTCGCACTCTTGTCTTCTACTCTCTATGCTAAAATTTAAAGAACAGAATAAAACAACAGTTTAGCTAAGGACGATTTTTTTTTTTTTTGCTTGAAGAAGAGAATGAAGAATAAGGACGGTGAGAAATAGAAAATAGAGGCGCCTATATTATATATAACGTCAAAAACTTCTATACAATAAATTTACTAGCTAAATTCGTCCTGATTGACACCTATCATTCATGTTATTAATTTTCTCTCACCTCATACCGTTAAATTCGTCATTGACTTTCTCTTTACAGCCTCAGAGATGCTCTACTATAGTTCTCTTATCATCTATACATTTCATTTTTACTTGGCTTTTCGTGTCTCAATTGTTGGGTGTTAGATACAGCTTTACGTCTACATCCGTCCTTCATGCGCCTCCTACCTTTACTCTACCCTCTCCACAGCCCTTCCAATTCAACCATCCGGTTTTTAGGCTTTGCCTGGACACTCACGCTGGAAAAAAAAGACCAACAGCACAATATTTTTAAATTTTTATAGTCAATGTCAAGTGCAAAGTATCAAATATCATTTTAAATAAAATTTTGAATAGATACGTTTTTCAAGACTAAGACAATAAAAATTCAAACTTTTTATGTTCACTAATGTTGTTTTTTAACTTTTTCTTTTTAAAAATAATCTAAGCATATAAATTTTTTTTAAAATGTTTATGTTTCGATTTTTAAAATTATCTAATAATGTAAAAAACTGTAACCCTAATATACTTTAAACTAATCTTATTAGCTTGATGGATTTAAGAAATTTTTTCAGAATGTATATTCATTTATAAGCTTATAACAAGATATTCGTAAGAATTTTTATAATCATTTTGTTAACATTTGATATTCAAATGTTCTGTAGTTTAGTAATTGAGATTTATGTTTTGTACTACCATTCAATATAGAACTTATTTTATTTATCAAGAATTTTTCTTTACAAAAGTTAAATTTCGAGAAATAATAAAAAAAAAAAAATCGGGTAAACAATTATTTAATTTTCTATAATTTTCATCTTTTTATTCGCATCCATCCCTTTCTTTAATATTTTAAACTAGAAAACAATGTAATATAAACAAAAGGAGAAAGTTATACCAAACATTTTAGAAAAAAACATATGTTAATATAGAAACCATAACAAAATACATACTTAGCATTACTGAAACAAACTACAACAAACATTAAAAAAAAACATCTTGCAAAATTCTAAATTATATTTAATTTTGAAATGATAATAACCTTGGGTTATATCACTTATGAAGTTTTCAGGTGCATTTTCAAACTTTTCCAACATAATTTATTTTAAGATAGGTGTTCTAACCATGCTTCAAATGCTGGTATTTCTGTGCATTTAATTGATCATCGTTTCCACTTACTTCTTCGCCATTTTCTTCTGTTTGCTAAGTTTGAACTAGTGTTTGAGCATATTCAATTTCTTCTATTTGCTCAATCCTTTTCTCATAGCCATCTAGGCGATTGTTGAGTTGATTCACCTTATTTCGTGCTTGATCCGCATCTAGGGAGTTTTTTTCATTAATTGGTGAATCGGAATTCAAAAAACGTTCAATTACTGCTTCACTTGTTTAGGTAAAAAAGAGAAAGTGGTTGTTTGATGGTTTGTACAAATAGTACCTATTCCCAATATCAACTCACAGAATCAACAAGTTCGTTTTCCCCATTCTGTCATAGACTCAGCGACCGTTGAAATGTTACATCGCTAATGACTTATTTTTTCTATTTTTGAAATTGGAAATGTTTTTGTCCTCACTTCTTGTCTTCTTGCTATCCATTTCTAAATTTTTTAAGAACAAGAATAAAATAAAAGTTATCTAACGACGAATTTTTTTTTTTGTGCTTGAAGAAGGAGAAGAAATGACGACGTGTGAGAAATAGAATACCGAGGCACTAGATATATACATCGAAAACTCTATCAAAAAATTTATCACCAAAATCATATGATGAAAATAGTTAAAAATATTATGAATTTTAAGCCTTAAAAAGATAAAATATTAAAACACACTATAACATTGCCAATTGTGGTTAGATTGCATTTGAAGATAATTGAAAAACATTACCAATTATGCACAATATTTTTTAATTGTATAGTCAAATAAATATAATTATATAAAAATTGACATAGATATGTTTCAATGAATTAGCATAAAAAATTCAAAACTTTTCATGTTCACAATGTTAATCAAATGCAAAAATTTAAACTTTAGTAAATACCAAAATAGGAAGCATTTATCAAGTGAAACCAACTATAGTAAAAATCTCAATTTAATTTGAATAGGTAATATTAATGTTACTTACTAAGTTTAGCACTGTTTTGACCGCGTTAGTTGGTGAAACTTTATTGACTTTTGTAAAGTGACTAGTTTTCATTCTTCTTTCTCTAATATTTATCGTTCATTCTTTTTCATTTCATCATTTTGTTGTGTTTGTTGGTATAACCTTGTTGTTCTTCACTTATCTTACCATATTTGTTTGAGTAGTTAGTTATCTTCTTGAAATAATTTCTTTCTTCAACACTCATTATGAATCAATATATGTTTCACTATAACTTTTTCATTATTTGGATGTCATATCATGATCTATTGCAAATAAATGAATCATGATAACTTATGCAAGTTTTGATAGTGTAAAATAAATCGTATACAATAATAATAAAAAATCTACGTGAGAAAAGATTTAATAAACAAGATTGTTGTAAAAATCAAGTGAGCGTGTCTTTAGGAAAAACATAATTAAAACAACCTAATACACAAACTTGATATGTAAAAAGAGGATCTTCATTGGTAATTCAAAGGACTCTTATCGACCCCAACGGATACATGCACCAATTATAACATAACATTATGATTTTTAAAGTATTAGAAAAATTATACATTAAACAATTACCAAATTGATAATTATCTACAGACTAAAAGAATATTTCATTATCAGAATCATATGTAAGATTCGCATTAGTAGAATTTATTTGAGGAAACACCAAGACCTAAACGCTGGATCTCCTAATGTATCAATAAGAAACACGACAAGACAACAATGAAGAATAAAATTCCATATTATTCCAAATTAGAACTTGATAAATTGTAAATGCAAAAAAACAGGGAGAAAGAAAAATTTAGAGAATAAAATTGAAAAATTACATAGATAGTTGGAAAATGTGGGTTGTTGGATGAAAAAAAAGGATGAAATCTTATGTAACCTGGAGATTTTCTTTAAAGGGAGGATAAGTGGAAATTAAAGGATTTAAAGGTAAGTAAGATGCGTTTATATTTTGCTCCTTATTTAGAATAATATAGTATTCAGTCCACTAACCATTATAAGGAACGAAGGACATATACTACTATTGGTGAATATGTCCTGCCTATACAAAACTTATTAAATGGAAGAAGGTTTTAAAATTTTAATTAGCAAGAGTTTGACTATTATTTGATTGTTTTAAAAGACTCAAAGAATAAATCATGTGTACTTCAGTTATTATGCGTTGGTTAAGAGTAAGACGATTGGATTCAAAGTTCATCGCACCAAAAGGGTAAGACAACATGTTAAAATTCGGAATGCACATAATAAAAAAATATTGAGGATAAGACGATAGATTCAAGTTCTATCGCACAAAAGTGTAAGACATCAAATTAGAGTTATGAGCCACCGTGATTGGTTCCAAGTCCATAGAAATTATGGGTTAACACGCCTTATAGGGGTAAGACATTGAGTTGAGCCAATGCACCATAGCGATGATAAAATGAGACTAAGGAAAAATAATATATTTTGATTGAAATGTCTGAAATTATCATGAAATTTGCTCAGTCTTGGAAAAAGAATGTGGTAACGCAACATGTGATAAAAACTCATAAATCGCTGTTGACATGCTCCATTCAATAATATGAATGTCTGGTTGGTTAGGACAGTGATGATAGTTGAAAGATGACAAATATTAATGATATGAATAAGGCGTTGTCGGGGAGGGACGAATTAGAATAGTCATCATTGTAGTAATGATAAAACGAGAACATGCTGAGTTCTTCAAATAGTCCTTCAAAAATATGAAGCAACTTTTTTATTATCAAAAAATGGTTATTGAAAGGTCATTAGACTTGTAATGTTCTCAAACACAAATAATTGAAACAAGGTATAAAATCTCTATCATGATAACAAGAAGATAACGTGATGGTACACTGATCTTTCAAAGTGATGTTGAGGAGTGTCATGAAAATTTGCTGAATTTTAAAGCCATGAAAATGTGCTTATAATGCAAATTATGAAGTACAATAAATAATTAGTTCATTCCTTGAAGAGAGAATGTGATTGTGATGAGTATCGTGAATGCTCGACTTCTATAAGAGAATGAGACCATATGTGATAAAGAAATGTGTACATCTTGTATTCCAAAACATCTTAGAACAAAACTTGACATCTTTTAAGAAAACAAAGTTTAACTAGAAAATTACAACTAGTAGCCGAAACTAGAATCAGAAACAGAGTTTCAAAAAAATATAACGAAATATTTTTTTAAGTAAAGAAGAAATGTTGTTAATATGTGTCTAAAGAATCTATGATTCCAACAAAATTGCCGGACGAAACACGAAGTAGTTACCAAGTTAATTGAAACCAGTGAAGAACAAAAGAAAGAGAAGAAGAAATTAATGTAACAAACTAAGTTGGTAAAACACGTACCAGAAGCTGGAAAAGAAATAATTTTTTAATAGGAAAAAGATCAAGTCCATGACTTCACATGTTCCCATGAAGAAATTATTCCCTATAGTATCCGATGTTGATTTGGAATAGACCTCCGGGTAAAATGATCTAATCAACAGAGTTAGATACCAAAAACTCCGGTGTCAGCGAAAAACCACTCAACGGCAGTAAGTAACTAGAAACTAGATTTAGTAGTTGAAGAAGAAGTACATAAATTTTTAAAAATAAGAGGAAAAGGCCCTCCCCATTTATAGAAAAACAAGGATAGTGCGAAAAGGTTCTTATTGTGCATTACGGATAAAGGTCACAAACTTGTGGAAAAAGTCACAATCTTTCAGAAAGGTCGTAACTTTTATAAAAGTCACAACTTTCCATAAAAAGTCACAACTTTAATAAAAGTGCAGCTTTTCATAAAAAGTCACAACTTTCATAAAAAAGCCGCAAATTTCATAAAAGTCACAACTCTCATAAAGTCCAAACTCTTCATTTACATTCACACTTTTCAAAATCAACCAATCTCCGCTATGAATGGGGATGACTCATAAGACAAAGAAACGGGACAAGTATGTGTACTTACAAGCAAGAATTAATTGCATCTGGATAAGTAGTTTCCCTGGAACTTACGTAGTGAAATATGCGATTACGCGTCAATCGGTAGATGCCGGATATCTTAAAACCGTAGAACTTTGGTGTATACCTAGACAACCATATGGTCACACAATGACCCTTTACCATTCATTGCGTATACGGTTGTGTTCGTTTTAGCCATGAACACTCCTGTGTTTCATAAGTGTATAGAGAGATGGGCTTTGACAATAATGTTCTTTGAAGGCTTAAACTTCCCTCACATAGGTGATTTGAACCCGGTATCGCGTAGATACACTATTTGCGAAACTTGCCCAAAACTTAGCAAATCATTTAAAACCATTAAGATTATAACTTATTAACAAGCCTTAATGTTGTATCCTTGTCCTGAAGCATTGTCTTCATCATTAGAATGGATTGATTATGACGATGCCGAACGGTCATTCACAACGTGTTTTTCTCCTGAATCTAGCTCTTGGGATCTCAGTCTGCTAGATAGAGTTACCGCATGATGACTTGTCTAAGCCGTAAAAATTCATTCCCTTGATGATCTTTTAACTTATCTCTAGTAGGCCTTTTGTAAGTGGATCGACACATTAATACTTTGACTTTACTTAGTCAATTATGCATAATTTCCACTCGAGAGTAGTTTTCTAACAGTATCATTCTATGTCGTATATGACGAGACTTCCGTATAACATATTGCTTAATGCCCTACCGATGCATCTGATGTGAACGTATAGGAATACTAATGCCAATGGTTTGGGCCAAAATAGAATATAATATCAAGAAATTCCGGGTCTTTGAACTTATCACCGAGCTTATCTAGAGCCACTAGCTCAAAGATTCATTGTAGAGTAGCAATACATGTCTCTTTGAATCTTTCTAGAGACTGCTCCTCTACCCAATAGTAATACATATCCACTCGTGAAGTTTACTTCATTCTTTCGATGATCAATTTGCCATCACTATATCTTTCCATATTGTGGATCTTGTTATAATGCAAGACATTAGTTTTAAGTTTTATTTTAAATACTCCAAAACTCTATTTATGTCATCTAATGAATTATTGGGATCAGTTGTCTGTGAACGGACTCAGTTTAAAATAGCAAATGTTATATCTGCTCGCACACCACATATGAGATACATGCATGCTTCCCATAAATCTGCACCATCCAATGTGACCAAGTCCACTTTTGTTTTCATTATTTTGAATGCAAAGCTCACATTTTTATTGGCCACTGACAAAATTGACATTCAAATATTTGAAATAGGTTAAGTACCTTTTCAATGACAATGAACCGTGAAATGCTAAAAAATTATGGAGTTCTACGAATTTTTATATCTAAGATCGCATTAGCAACTCCAATAATTTTATTCCACTTGTTTTATAGCATACGTTAGTAGCATTTATTGTCTTAGTGTTACTCTATTGATGTCACATATCACCAATATACAAACAAACAATGAACTTATCTTTTAAGTGAACACATTTGTCAATTACTCATTCTTAATCCATTTTCCGGACATGGTTTGACTTGATTATTCGTCATTGTTTTGGTTCTTCCATAATGTGACTTAACAAGTTCAAATACTTCTTTTATTTATCAGGTACACAAAACCTGGGGTGTTCCATGTAAATTTCTTACTCAATTCTGACATGTAAAGAAAGTCTTCAAATTCTTGATGAATTTGGAGCTCATAGCCTTTGACAAAAGTTCTGCTTTATCTTTTTCACCGTTCCATCAACTGTTATTTTTCCTTCTAAGATCCTTTGAACCATAAGTTTATGTCTCTGAAGAAGATCAATTAACCCTTTTTTTCAACAATATGGTTATTGACACCATCTTCCAAGGAGGGAATCTACAGAAGACACAAAAAGTTACAAAATCCAATTCGAGGAAGTAAAGGTCCTTTTAATTTACTAAGCTCTGATCTCTTTATTAAGTACTATCTTTTTTTTTGTTCCCCCCATTTACTAGGCCTTTTGACCCTCTCTCGACTAACTCAAGTCTAAGTTTACATCCACAGTCATGAGTCCTATTTTAATTCTTTTAGGAATAGCATCTTTGGACTTTGACAGATACCCCCACATTGAAATATTTCAAGTGGATTTACTTTCTTTCCATTATCATATGGAAAAGATTGTATTAATGATCACACAAAATCGCTATTTCCTTCATAAAAGGACAAAAAGTTTTGTTGATCCCTTTTGCAGTAAGGAAGTTCCTCCCACACAAGTTGGTTTGTAACCGAACTTTACAATAATGTGCATCCACTTTCTTCAACGTCCAGTTTTTCATTACATGGGTGAATATGTGGCTAGTACTTGATATGTCACTTTCCAAAAAAGATTTGGTAGAATGAGATTTATATCTCATTCTTATCATTTATTATATATTTTATCACACTAATTTTTCAACTTCGATATTAACATTGTCTAGACATTTCTATTGCTTCATCAGTACCATTTAGCAAATAGACACAATCATTCGATAATGCAATTATCAATAAGGTAACAATTACTTTTCCCACGTGAGATGGTGTGTTAACTTCGATATAAATGTCAGTGTAAATTCAATTCTAAGGGATTAGAATTCCTTTCAACAGAGTATTTTTAGAATTGCTCAACATACTAGATTCCACAAAAAAACTTGACATTTTATTTACTGCACAGAAGAAGTTAGGCAAAACTTCTAAGTTTGATCAGTTTTTATTACAAGGTTTGTAATTGACATGCCCCAAGTGTTCATGTCACAAACATTGACTCAAGCAAGTAAGAACAAATACAAACATTGAGTTTGAAAAGCTCTTCGCGAGATGCTTTTCCTCCTAATTTTTGTTCCTATTCTTACAATTTTGTTGTGTCCAAATATTGTTTAGATTGTCAAAAACTTTCAGAGGACATTTCATAACTTTCAATGTGATTTGTTATAGACTACCTATGAAACAACAAAGTTTCATCGGGTTCAATTAAAGACAATATAGTCCAACTGTTATTTTTACAAAAACATACAAATGACTATTTACGAATATTCATGTCTAGTGCAACCACTGTTATATAATAGAATATTTTTTAATGAAAAATTACAACATTTTAAGTGATTTTGGTTCATAAAAGAACAAAAAAAAAATTTGAACAAGTATATATATACTTGGATGTTTGATACTGTCGCACGATTACTAGTTAATAGAGAAACTCAAAAAATCACAATACCAAATATACTTCAAGAAGTTTGTGGGTAACATAATACAAACGTATCATTTGCATTTATATTTGCTCCAAAGTTAATATAGACACCAAGTCTAATCATAAGCAAATAACCCCACATTTCAAAAGTGATCTCAAACTAAATTTTGCCACATTGTAATGTTGGAAAAATTATCTCGAAAGAATATAGTGCTGCCATTTCTGTGACACTGTTTAAACAATGTCAAGTTCATTCCATTAGAGACACAAAATCACAAATTCTTTAAGTCATTGGTATTTTTCCTTATCATAAATAGACATACCATTAGTTTAAATACTAACCATAGGACAAAAAAAAATGGTACAATTATTCATATTACATTTTTTGTTAAGTTTATAGAAAATCAAAGTAAAATACGGACTTATATGGTAGTTCTCATATTCTCAACCAATTGATATGTTAATTTTCCAGATATAACACAAAAAAGTTTTTAGTCTACAAAAAATCAGACACACAAATTTCTCTGGATTACAAACTACAAAGTCTCCTCTTTTTTTTTTCTCCAAACAGGAAGTTAACACATATTCTTGATCACATAGAAATGTTTTTCATTATCAAATAGTCTTCCAAACTATACATTTTGACATACTATTTTATTCAACAAAAAATGCATCTCCTTTTGTGCAAACTAAAGAACATTTTAAGAAAAGCAACAAATTTGCCGAAAAGTAAAGTAAAAATTCATTCCACAACAGATTGGTTGCAGATCTTTTCAAAAGGATACAATACTAAAAAAAAACAAAGATGATAACTCTTAGAAATATTTCTCCATAAGATAATGAATAAGAAGGTTACCCTGGTAATCTGTTAACGGAATACCGTTTAAAAAATTTTCTGTTTACATCTCAGTTTAGACGATTGCTAAACCAAGCAAAGGAATATGAAGAAGTAATGCATTGAATCTGCTACTTCCATAATCAGATTCTCTCAATCAGTAGAATACAAAAATACTAACAGTATAATAATTCCTTAAGATTGTTGTACATCTGTATTCCAAACATTTACTTAGAAACAAAACTTTGAACATTTTGTAAGAAAACAAAGTTTATGAACCATTTTACAACTAGGAAAATTCATACTAGTAGACGAAAACTAGAATTAGAAACAGATTAAAAAAAAATATATATACGAAATATTTTTTTAAAGATGGAAAGTTGTTAACATGTGTCTAAAGAATCTTACTGATTCCAACAAACTGTGAGAAACACGAAGGTACCAAGTTTAATGAACCATACCAGTGAAGACCAAAAGCCAAAGAGAAGAACTGAAATTAACAAAAATCACTAAAGTTTGTAAAAAACACGTACCAGAATCTGGAAAATTTTTATAGGAAAAGATCAAGTCCACTGAATTCCAGTGTCCCCTAAAGGAAAGTATTATCCTCTAGATCCGAGGTTTGATTTGGATCTGACCTCTAAGGGTTAAATTATATCAATCACCAGGGTATGATACCAAAAATCCGGTGTCAGCGAACCACTCAACGGCAGTAAAGTACCACTTAGAATACTAGATTGTAGTTGAAAAGAATTCCATAAATTCTTTAAAATGAGGAGGACAACCTCCCTCACGTTATAGAAAACAAAGGATGTGCCGAAAAGTTCTTATTGTGCATTCCCGGAAAGAAAGGTCACAAACCTTTGGAAAAGTCACAATCTTTCAGAAAGGGTCGTCCCCGTTTCATTAAAAGTCACAAACTTTGCATAAAAGTCACAACCTTTCCATTAAAAAGTCACAACTTTTCATAAAAAGTCGCAACTTTTATAAAAGTCACAACTTTCATAAAAAATCGCAACATTTCATAAAAGTCACCAACTCTCATAAAAAGTCGCAAACTCTTCTTTTCCATTCACACCTTTTCAAAACCAAAAACAATAAAATCATTACAGAAATCAATTTATTTGCATACAGATTATAGATGTATTAAATTTAAAATTTAATTAACTAAAACAAATATCAATTCGCCACTAGTTTATCACTTCCATTGTACTAAAGAAGGAAAAACGTCTGTTCGAATGATATTTTGCGTCTTAAGAAACATATCTTTAAGCACCTAGACTAAGGTAAAATTTGTTAAAATTAAGTTAGTGTATAATATAAAGTCAAAAAAACATATACTGATCGCTTCAAACATGAACCTTTTATTACGCAATAATAATTCGTATATAATATTTGTAAAGTTTAAATTATTATGTTTTAAACCTATTGCGCAACGCGTGGATCTGTATAGTAATAGTATACATTAAAGAAAAAAAAAAATTTATCTTAAGCAGAGTCGTTTATGAAAGGGGTAAAAAGTTTCAAAAGTATTTCTAATTTCGAAGCCCTTCGGCTTTAAAGATGGTAGATGTATTTGGATGGTAAAAATTGTAGAAATATAGTAATGTGGGGCGAACTTGATGATTTGAAGCGCTTATACTCATACGTTCGACAAAACTAGTTAAAAAATCCATTAAATGTATATAATCTATTTTAACGGTTAATAGGTTTTAGTTAACAAATAATCTTCTTAATATAATTGATCATAATCAGCAACAAAAAAAAATAAACTCTGTATGCGAGCGTAATAATAACATTACGTAGATAGAAAAGATTTGGAATTTGTACATGGTTCTGATACTAAATAAGTAAAATTAATTAGAAATAGAAAATCGTTCATTATAAGTGTATCAACATTCATAAAACAATTTGAATTTTAAATTAGATAAGTAAATATTAATTTCATTCAATACTATTTACTGTTCGTATTAACATTCTATTTGTTTTTAGCTTTTATTTCAAAAAATATAAGCTAATAATATTTTTAAGAAAAAAAATTATATTTTCATTTCAAATTACCTAATCTGTTAAAAAATAGTATACACTAATAGTGCTTAAACTTAATATTATTAAGCTTGATATGAATTTAAGAATTTTTTTTTAAAAAAAGTATATTCAATTATATAATACTATCTTAAGAATTTATAACCATTTTTTTAACAGTTTGATATTTGAAATAGACCTTAGTAATTGAAGATTTATGTTTTGTACTACCCCATTCAATAAAGAATTATTTTATTACCAAGAATTTTTCTTTATAACAGTGAAATTTTTAGAGAAATTAATTAAGAATAAAAAAGATCTGGTTAAAAAATGATCTATTTCTAAATTTTCATCGTGTTTCTCTTCATCCCTATTCGTTATATTTTTTAAACCAAAAAAACAACTAATATACAAAAGGAGAAAGGTTTAGTTTTATACTATAGCATTTAGAAAAAAATATATTAATATAGAAAATCATAAGCAAATACATTGTTAGTAGCATACTGAAACAAAACTAACAAAAAACATAAAAAAAAAACTATTGCAAAATTCTAAAATACTATTAATTTGAAATGATTAATACTTGGGTGATATCACTTATGAAGTGCCCGTGCATTTTTCAAAGATTAAGCCTGATTTTCCAAATTCTCCAAAGATAATTTCATTGAGAGACGGTGGTTCTAACCGTTCAAATTTGGTATTTAATTTGCATGTTTAATTGCATTAGGCGAGTTTTTTTCACTAATGTGAATACGGGAGGATTCAAAAAACGTTCAATTGACTGCTTCAATTGTTGGGTGTGAATGAAAAAGGAGAGAAAGGTTGTTTGATGGTGAACATAAAAAAAACTATTAAATTCCACTATCAACCATCACAGAAATCAACAAGTTCGTTTGCCATTTGTATAGACTCGAGCGACGGTTTGACAATTTGAAAAATTGATACATCGTAACACGTGATTTTTCTATTTTTGAAATGGGAAATGTTGGTCTAACCTCTGGTCTTCTGCTATCCATTGCTAAAATTTTAAAGAACAAAGAATAAAATAAATTTTATCTTAAGGACTTTTTTTTTTGCTTGAAAAAAGAAGAAGGAACTAAATGACACTTGTGAGAGAAATAGAAAATAACGAGGCCAATAATATTATTCATCAAAAACTTCTATACAATTAAATTTATCACCATATCGTGTGATGTGAATTTGTGGTTGATTGAAATAGTCAAAGAAATTGCCAATTGTGGTTAAATATTAGAATGATAATTTTAAAATACCAATATGCACAATTTTTTAAAGAGGATTATAGTCAAAGTCAAAGTCAAATCAAATATAAATTTATATAAAAATTTGAATAGATTGTTTAATGAATTAGACAATAAAAAATTCAAAAAACTTTTCATGTTCACTAATGTTAATCAAATACAAAATTTAATTAATGAAATACTGAAAAAGAAGGCATTATAAGTAACCCAACTATAAGTAAAAATCTAATTTAATTTGATAGGTAAATATTGAATTAATTACTAGTTAGCCACACTTATTGACTTTTGTAAAGTGACTAGTAATTCTTCTGTGCATTATTTTTGACATCCTAGTAAGAAGTCGGCCGTTCTTCCTCTAATAGTTAATGTTCATTCGTTGTATTTATAAGTTGTAGTGTTTGTATAACTCTGGTCTCTTGTTCTCACTTTTTTACCAAGTTGTGAGTATTGTCTTCTTTAAGAGAATTGCTTCTTCAACACTCAGTATGAATCAAAGAATATTTTCACTATTACTTTTTTTCATTCTTAGGATATGTCATATCACGATCTATTGCAAAAAATGAATCACGATAACATTATGAAAGTTCCTTAGATGAGTAAAATTAAATCTATACAATAATAATAAAAAAATCTCATCGTGAAAAAAGATTCACAAGCAATGATTGCATGTGAAAATTAATGGGAGCGTATTTTATTTAAGAAAAATATAATGACTTTGATTCCTTAAGCTTTGAGGTGGAGTGAATTACAATAGCAGCTGAGTAGGTCAACTCATTTCAGATTGTCAGTCCTGAGCTTCATACCTGGACGGAACTGGGACACTAAGAACATTTTTTTTGCCCCAATCGAACCCTGATCTGACTAAATCTTAGCGAAACAACTTACTCATGTAAAGCTTTAAAAAGTAAAGTGACACTGCTCAATAGATAGAGTAAGAATGGATTAAATAATATCAACTTAGCCAATAGTACTCAAAAGAGTCAACATAAGCCAATAAGTAGATAGTGACAACTGAACTAAACTAATATATGAAGCATCCAATAATTAAGATGGATGCGGCTGCAATATCCATGACATCCTAAGAAACTCCTTAAAATACTGAAAAGCACATAAAGTGGATACTCCGAAAGCCAAGGATGCTCACCAACAAACTCTAAAGTTAACTAGATCAATGATGTGTTACAACGGATCCTACTTTATTTTATATGCATCCTAAAATGATGCCAGGCCAAAGAACGAGACATGCACGTATTAGATGCGAGGGAATTGAAAAAACACAAGACATATAATTTGAAAAGAGAACTGAAAGAACTAACCCTCTCTTGGTCTCAACGCCCAATGAAATGACTTAACTCTTTTCAAATATAAAAGCAATGCAGTATACAGGAAAAAACTTTTTAAAACAGGGGATAACAACTCTGTGTATTTAGATGCAAAGATACAATATAGACTCTAGACGTTATATAGATACAATTAGCTAAGATTAGTTTTTTTATTCTGTTTTTTAACGGGTTCCCTTTAAGTCTTAAGTTAGTGATCTCATAATGTGATCGAATCATAATTAGATCACCAATTATATCAAATTTCCCTCGACCTTACGGACTCTGATTTCTTCTAAAATCTGGATTAGTTTCTAAACCGTATTCCAATGCAATTTTTTGGTCAGTTGATTTTTTCTATAAACGAAGGAGGAAAGTGGGAAAGTGGTCGTTACATTTTTATGTCAACATTCAAAAAGGAATTTTAAGAAATAGGCAACAAGTATCAGTTCTTATTGATGGATCTGATTGAATGGTCTTAATGCGGGTTCAGTTGGAGAGATGCACATCGCAATGGTATATTCTTCTCTTCCATTATATCGAGGACGCGAAATGAATTTTGGTTTGGTAGGTGATTTGTTGATGAATAATTCGAAAGTCATTTTTTTTGAAAATTTAAATTTTTTGAACTAAAAAAAAGTAATTAATTCGATGGTTAACATTAATAAACTAATTTTAGTTATGCTAATAGTCAAATTTATAATTAGGTTTAATAATCCTTACCACTTTACCCTATTTATAAAATAAAGTTAATAGAATTTAGACTATACAACTTAAAGCGAGAAAAGAAACCTTGAAAACCGAAGAGGCGGCCAACTGGTTATATGCGTATAGATTGTTAGTGCTTTAAATTTTGGGGTTCTGGAATTGTTTAGAAAGATAATTATGACTTTTTTCTTATAGGTTAACCATTTGATTTAAGTTTTGAGGGTTATTGATATAGGTAAGTAAAATACTATTACTCATTATCATATATGAGGTGAGGGAAAGAAGTTAGTTAATGTAGGAGGGCAAGGGACGTTAATGTAGTCTGTCAAGGTGTAGATATATATATATATATATATATATATATATATTAGTATATATATATAATAAGATAGATATTATATAGATATATAAATATAGCTATGTATATAATGTTAGATATAGTATGTATATAAGATATATCGGGAGAGATTGAAGAAGGTTTTTTTAAAGCTCGCCATGTTTACTGGGCATATTCGTGTTTAGATTTATGTACCTCATAATTCAAGATATAGACCTGTTATAGTGGAAAATAATTGGATGTACAGATATTATGAATTAATGGTGAATAGTATTGATATTTATTAAGAATTTAGACTTGGGAAATGAGATTAAATCCTAGATTGAGCTTATAAAAACGTGAGAGTTGAAATATTAAATTGGCATCAAGATTAGGGAAATTGATATAATTGGGTATTTTTTAGTCAAACCTTAAACAACCATAGTAATATGAGTGTTGTTATTTTAACTCTTATTATGGTTATTTATTTGATAGATTCGAAGTTAGTTTAATGAAAGGGGAAGACTCGAAGTCCCTGAGTGAATTCGTTGAGTGATTGAGGCAAGTAAGTAAAAACCCTTGTAATATGTGTTTAGGAGTAATGAGATTGGTGGCGGAGTTGACTTGTCCATGTTGAATGAATGATGGAAAAAGGGAATGAAAAAGTATGTGTAATTGTTTGGCGCAATGTTGTTAAGAATGATTTGGACAAACTTTCTTTGAATCAATTGTTCTGTCGTATCAGATTGTGTCATTGTAAATTCAGCAAATTTATGAAAATGTTATATCATCATGACTGTGGTGAAAATGTCATTTGCATCTTATGAGGACATGGTTTGACCATGTTATGTGCATTGAGGAAAGAATAGAAAATTACAAGAGGATGTATCATTTCGCGGACATAGAGTGCAAACGCGATGGATAATAGATTTCGATGGACGTTACTTAGTATTATCGATGGTGAATCGCCACGCCACAATGAATGCATGAACACATATGTTTTCGATAGGTACCCTGAGAGACAGCGTGTGTGGTCACTAAGTGAGACACGATCACTATATTGCATTGCATTTATTCATCTCCATTGCACATTTTTATCATTGATAAACTAAATCTGTGTGTTGTTGATAGGTTGTTAAAAGTATTGTTGTTGGTTGTGTGCTGTAAACGTGAATTGTTCGATTGAGCTGATTTTATGGCAGGGTGTTTGTGGAGGTCGATTGAGGTGTAAGGAGTGTTGTATCATATCCACTTAGCTTGTCGTTTAAGGTTTACAGCTAGGTAGGGGTTTGATATCACCCCCTTTATTCTACAATTTTTTTGTAGGTAGTAAGCCCAGACCTTTG
Organism: Solanum habrochaites; assembly: GCA_027704765.1. Taxonomy (NCBI): domain Eukaryota; kingdom Viridiplantae; phylum Streptophyta; class Magnoliopsida; order Solanales; family Solanaceae; genus Solanum; species Solanum habrochaites. Next base: position 23,476 of record JAKWJA010001160.1, read on the forward strand.
TAGTATATGCTCTTCTTTCTGAGGCTTGTTGGAGATTTGTGGAGTTAGTTGTTGCATCTCATGCGACCTTTTTTACTTCTTTTTATGATCTTGTTCTTAGAAGAAACATTGTCATACGAGACTGTATTTTCTTGATTCAATTGTAATACTTTAGTGGTCAAAAACACGTGGACAACTAAATTTTGGGGGTAATTTTGAGTTTATGATAATAATTTTCGCATTTCATGTATGGTTGAGTTGAGGCTGACTTGTCTTGGAGGGATAAACGAGTGTATCGCGTTCCATTTTGTGGATCGTAACAAAAAAAAATTCATAATATAAAAGGACAGACTAGATAATCACAATGGATAGAGGATGATTCTGTTTTAATACACTTTCCAAGCTCTTTTTTTAACCGCAAAATAATTTGGTTTATGGTTATTGTTTAATATGTGTGCTTGATATAATATTTTTTATCTTGATAACTGAAATTCTTTTTTTGTGCTTTCTTATGATAGAATGATATTTGATTAAATTGAATCTTTTATTTGCAGATGATCAAGAGAGTAGAGTATAAAGAAGGTTTAAAAATGCTGGCAGTTAATTATTTTATATTTAGCTAAAGTAGAAATAATTTTTGGAATAGAGATTATAAGATTGATCTATGATATTTAAAATTTAATCAAACTAAATAAATATCAATGTAACAGGATGCCACATTGTTAATTGTAATTTTCATTGTATAACGAAGACAAAAGTTGTTAGGAATAATGTTTGATGTCTTTGAAGAAACATATCTTCATCGGCATATAGATTAAGCGTGATTTTTTGTTAGATTAAAGTATATATATACAGTCAACCATATATATGATCATTACTATGCACCTTTTGTTAATCATAATAATTATATAGGATTTAAGTTTGAAACATTATTATATTTTAAAAAATATATGTGCAAACGCGCGGCAATATTAGAAGTAGTAGAATAATTAAAGAAAAATAATTAAGAAAAAAGATTATGCCTTCTCCAGAAGTCTTTTAATGAGGGGGCACAAAGGTTCCAAAAAAATTTCAAATTGCTATAGAACTTATGCTTTTAATATAGTCGATACATGTTTTGATCGGTAACATATCATGCCCCGAGTCTATACCCTGGGACGTGAGCGCACCGGAGACCATTGTGGTCCCAAGCAAATCTTGGCCTGACTTACTTTAACTCAGCGAAAGATTACTCAAGAAAAAAACTTGAAAATATTACTTACCCCCCCCCCCCCCCCCAAACCGGCCAATTCAAAGTCTCATAGTTACAATAGATATGCAAAGACATAAGAAACTAACCTTTATCTGTCTATAAGCCTCTAAATTAAGATAGATGTCGGACAGGGACCCCCAATTCATCATAACAACTGAAAAGTGAAAAAAATAACTTAAAGGTATAAAGATGTCCTCCGGAATGAAGAGAGGCTCACACAACTAACTGTGAGGTCAAGGGATCAATGGTGAGCTGGTGTTGGAATGTCGGCATCACTAGTTACATGTGTCTGCATCCATAATACGATGGCAGGCTAACTGACAGCAGTTACATGAAAGTACGACTACTAGGCAAGTTGATGCTAAAAACCAACATAGGCTTGAAAAATAGTAAGAAAGAACACTTACCTGGCTTGCCATCAATGAATAACGAAATCATTATGACTACTCTTTTATATAGAGCAGTTTCAAGACAGTGCAATATAAAGAAAGATGTTTAATTAAAAACATGGTTTTCCATTTTGGTAATGCACGAATACCATTACCTCTACAAAGGTACGTAAAATACAAAATAATATTGATGTAACTCATAATCATAAATAAAGATATCATGTTTCCTCCTCAAAGTCTACTCGTTGCAATGCATGAATGAAGTCTCAAGCCCGCTCTACCATGCAACTACTACGTGGGAGTGTCTTACTGAAAACATCATTAATAGTTATAGTGATGATACAACGTTTGACTCCGCTGCCAAGGACCATATCCTATAACATGACCAAAAGTATAGACCTGAACTTCTAATGGATCACTAGTAAAAGTGAAAAGATATCTAAAAAGTCTGACTCTTTCTCACTAGATGGCTACATGATTTTAATGGAAGAATGAGTTTATTCAAAACTCGCAACCCCCCCCAAATGCGGTGCTCGATACTACTTACAAAAAACATACATGCTCTTTGTTTTAAACCATGTTAATCTGTGATTGAGATTAGTGCTTTTCCCAAAAACTTAAGTGTTTAAAAGCTCTCTTGGAAATTATAATTTCCTGCTGCTTCATTTTTAAAAGCTATACTTTTTTGAAAAAACTAGCCCGAAAGGTTCTTGGAAACTTAGTCCTTGTTTAGAGTGTGAAATGTTTTTAAAATCTCTTTGGGGAGACTTAGTCCCCCTATACTTTTGAAAAGAAGAAAGAACTTTAAACTTAACTCTCTACTCTTTACTATTACTCTAGCTTGAAACTTGAGTAATATGAAAACCTCTTCGGAATACTCTTAGAACCCTTATATTTCTTAAAGGATGCACTTCACTCTTAGGAAATATTAGTCCCTATTATACTTCTTTGAAGGAAAGATTTTTCAATTTGTACTCTTTCCTAACTCGAAAACTTGAGGCCTTAAATGAAGTTAAGACGAGTTTAATAAGACTCTTGGAAAATTTAGAAACTTTACTTTGTCTATTTCTTAACCTTTGACTTAAACTCTTAGCGTTTAGACATGATTTTAACTTTCCTTGAATAGATTATGGATTCAAGGTCATGGATAATTTTATGGATTGATTGTCCATGATATTGAAAAGATCGTAGAGTGTTGAAAACATAAGCAATTGGAAATGGGGGTATATCACTTAGGAAATAGTACGAAAGAGGGGACCATGAATGAGGTAATTGGCGTCATTGGGCGCTCTAAGAGGCGTGGGGCGCCAAGACCCAAACTTCAGAGTCAAATTGGGCGCCTCTGGCTGGCGCGCAGCACCAAGCCCTACGGAAAGACACTGTCCATGTGGGGATATATGGGATGGCGCGGCCGCCCTAAGGCCCTACATACGCGCGTTTGATTTGCTTTCTCCTTTTCAACTCTCTAAACCTTTCAATTTTCCATGATCTTCACCAAAACACTTAGGATACACTAACTATACTCGCTTACTTTTAATATTTTAGACTTAAAACACCCAGAACACGAATCAACATCAACTAGAAATGTCTATACCATTCAATCAAGAATTCGGTAATTGTTAATCCAAAATATCAATGTCATCATCCAAGCTACTCCTAACTGGTTGAATCGAATCAAATTAGTGTGGAGTGGAAGTTACCCAACATAGAAAAGATCTCACATACCTGTTTAGGGGATAAGCCCGCCGATTTCCGCAAGCGAATTTCGCCGATCTAGATGTTCTTGCTGCCTTTTCATCCCTCTTCTTTTTCGTTGGCTCTCAATACAAAAAATTGTTTTCTAAAAGCATGAACGATATAAAATCCAATTAGAACCCCAAGTTTTTACGTTTAAAAATGAAATAAAATAATGTATAAGGAAAAAGACAACTCTCGGCCATTCCCAACATCCGGGATTGGGACTATCCTTAATCAATATCTTAACTTCGAAAGTCATATCTCACTCATATGAAATTGAAATCATTGCCACTCAGCGGGGAAGTAGAAAGATTTCTCCAAGGGGATTTCCAACCATCATTAAGAAATAATTTGTGGATTGATATATTATTTTTCAGCAATAGAAGGCTAAAAGTATATCAACGTGAGCAATTTAAACGTTGGGCCCGTTGCTCCCCTCTAGTATTTACTGAAATAGAAGAGAGTTAATATTGACGATACTAAAAAGAATAGAAAAGTTCTATGAATATGTATGACTAGACTTTTCGCTTGCGTTTTGCTCCAGGTTTGAATATTCTTGAGACAAAATAATTGGGCTTAAGTTATTTGTAGGTGAATTAAATATTCCAATATCAACATTGAAATCAACAAGTTCGTTTGCCATTCTGTATAGACTCGAGCGACAGTGTTGAAAAATGCTATATTCGCTTGTACGTGATTTTCTATTTTTTGAAACTTGAAATGTTGTTGACTCTTGTCTTCGGCTCTCCATTGCGAAATAAGTTAAAAGAACAAGAATAAAACAAAAAGTTTATCGAAGGACGAATTTTTTTTTCTGAAGAAGAAGAAGAAGAAATAACGGACGTGTGTGAGAAATAGAAACTAGAGGGACGATATATGAGACGTCAAAAACTTCTATCTATACCTTTACTATCAACTACGCGGTGATTGAAAAGAGTCTGTCACAATGTTCAGCACTTCTCACTCACTGCACCCATTGCTTCCGCTAAAAAACTAAATATTTAAAATACCATATTATCTTGCAATTGTGGTTAGATAGTTATAATAATTACACAAAAAAAAAAACCAATGAATGCACAATAATTTTTAAATTGATAGTAAATGTCCAAAGCCAAATCAAATATAATTTAAATAACATTTTGAATACGATACGTTTCAATGAAATTAAGGACACATAAAAATTCAACTTTCATTGTTCACTTAAGTTTTTTAACTTTTCTTTAAAAAAATATCTAAGCATATAATCTTTTTTTAAAAGTTAGGTTTCCATTTCAAAATTAACAAATACTTTAAAAAAAAACTTTCATGTTTCATTAATGTGTGTTAACCGTTCTTTTACAAAAATCCCACTAAGCATAATAATTTTTTAAAAATGTTATATTGTCCATTTAAAATTATCTAATAATGTACAACACTGTCTACACTAGTAATTGAGATTTATGTTTTTATCCCATTCAATAGAGAATTAGTTTATTATCAAGAATTTTCTTTACCAAACGTTTAAATTTCGAGAACGAATATAAAAAAATAAAAATCAGTAGAAAATGATTTCAATTCTACATATCTCTTTTATTCGCATCCTCCCTTCTTTAAGATTTTAAATAGAAAACAAACAATTCATATAAAAAAGGAGAAAAGTTATACCAAAGCATATTAGAACAAACATATGTAATATAGAAAAAACAAACAAAAAATACAACTTGTAGCATTACTCGAAAGCGACAAACTAACACAAAACATTAAAAAAAATATTGACAAAACCTTCTAAAATAAATACTTAATTTGAAATAATAATAATAGGGTGATATACTCTGAAGTTTCAGTGCGATTTTTTAAAATTTTCCAAACGAGAATTATTAGATATGGTGTTCTTAACCATGCTTCAAAGTGGTAGTTATTTGCATTAATGATCAAGCGATTCCACTGACTCTGCGCCATTTTCTTTCATGTGGATAAGTTGAAAATTAGAGTTGTGAACATATTTCAATTTTCTTCTATCTGCGAAATCCTTTTTCCATGCAATCTATGTTGATGTGAGTTTGATTCACCGATTTCGTGTTTTTGATCTGACATCGATGCGAGGTTTTTTCATTAATGTGAATGGAGATTCAAAAAAACTTCAATGACTGCTCATTGTTGGGTGGAAAACAGGAGAAAGGTTGTTGTAGGTGAAAAGAGTAAATTCAATATCAACAGCACAGAATAAACAAGTTGTTGCCAGTCTTATAGAAGCAAGCGACGGTGAAAATGATACATCGCTAACACGCTTGTATTTTCTATTTTGAAAATTGGAAAATTTTGTCGACCACTCTTGTCTTATTGCTCTCCATTGCTAAAAATTTTAAGGAATAAGAGAATGCAAAAGTTTCTCTAAGGACCGGAATTTGTATTTTATTTTATTTTTTGCTTGAGAAGAAGAAGAAGAATGGACCACTTGTGAAGAAATAGGAATATAGAGGCCACTATATATATACATCAAAAAAACTTCTATAAACAAATTATCACCAAATCATGTGATTGTTGAACATAGGTAAAGATATATGGCGTTTTTTAGCTAAAAAAAGGTAAATATTTTAGAGCCCGTTCTTAAAATTGCCAATTGTGGTAGATCTTATGAAGATAATTAAAAAAAAATAAAATTATGCCATAATTTTTTAATTTATAGTCAAGTCAGATCAATCTAATTTAATAAAAATTGGATTTAGATATGTTTCAATGAATTAAGACAATAAAAATTCAAACTTTTCATGTTAACTAATGTTACTTCAAACTGCAAAATTAACTTTAGTTAATACTGAAAAGAAGCAGTCTAAGTGAAACCAAGTAAGTAAATATCTCAATTTAATTTGAATAGGAAATATTTAATGTTACTTACTAAGTTAGTACTTTTTGACCGCGTAACCGTCGTAAGTTGGTAACTGATTTGGACTTTTGGAAAGTGATAGTTTCATTCGGTCTTTCTCTAATATTTATCGTTCTTCTTTTTTCATGTTCATCATTTTGTTGTGTTGGTTGGGATAACCTGTTGTTCTTCACTTTTATACCATATTTGTTGAGTAGTTATCTTCTTTAAGAGCAATTCTTTCTTAACATCATTATGAATCAACTAAATATGTTCATATACGTTTTTTATTATTAGGATGTGTCATATAAGGATCGATTTGCATAAAGGAATCCCGATAACATTCTGAAAGTTACCTGATAGTGTCAAAATAATCTTATACAATAATAATAAAAAATCTATGTGAGGAAAAGAATTTAATAAAACAAATATTGTTGTGAAAATAATGTGAGGATGTTTGTCTTAGGATGGAAACAAGATTCACAGCATAATAAAGCAAACTTTGATATTAAAATATGTATCTTCATTGTTAAAGGACTCTTAATTCGACCCAACGGACTACATGCACCAATATAACATAAAATTATGATTTTAAGTATTAGCAAAATTAAAAAATTAAACAATTACAAATTGATAATTATCTAACAGACTAAAAGAACATTTCATTATCAGAATCATATGTACGATTAGCATTAGTAGAATTTATTTGAGAAACACCAATACTAAACGATGGATCCTAATCCATATGTATCAATAAGAAACACGAAAAAGACAACAATGAAGAATAAAATTCCATACTTATTCCGAACTTAGAAATTGATAAATTTGTAAATGCAAAAAATGGAGAAAATTTAGAGATAAAATTGAAAAGTAAAATAGATAGCTGGAAAATGTGGGTGTTGGCTGAAAAAAAGGAATGAAATCTTTATGTAACCTGAAGATTTTCTTTAAAGAGTAGGATAAGTGGAACTTACGGATTAAGGTAGTAAAAATGGATATAGATTTGCTCCCTATGTTATTGCATTAATGCTTCTATCTATCCATTAATTGGAGACGAAAAGTTTCACAGGTCGTCACCCACAACGGTCTATTTTTTAGATTTAAAATTTAAAATTTTAAAATAAATTTTAAACTACATTAGTTGGAATTTTAATAAATCAATAGGTATTAAACGGATTCATTGTTTAGAAGGATTACACTTTAATAAACTCGTTTCCATCTTATTTAAAAATCGGATTCCACATATAGTTTTAAAAAAATTGGACTCTATTTTTATTTCGATTAGAATATTATTTTTTATCTTATGTATATGCGATTATAAGAGGCAAATGGGTATGTGGTAATTTAAACAGTGCCGATTGACCATAAAATTGCTATTTGCCAAACAAAAAAAAAATGGCACAAATTTGAAATAGTTCACTAATTGCTTAAAAAAAATAGTTGAAAATTAAGTAAATGAAAAAATCTATTTGATAATGGTTCTCAATATTTATTTTAAAAATTTTTTTTGTATCTGTTAGCATGTTCTAGTTTCATTTTAATTTTTGAATTTTGAGTAAAAAAAAACATGTTTTTTTAAAATTAATGAAACTATTCTAGTGATAATGGTTAATCAATTGTATTCAGTTTTTTTTATATGTTCGATGTTATAATTTCATTTGAATTTTTGAATTTGAGTAAAACGACAGGTTTTTTAAAATTAGGAACAGAACAATATTTAATTTAAATAGACTAACCGCGCCACAAAAATTCAGTAATAGTAACTTAATTTTGAAAATGTTATAAAATTACAGTTAATTAAGGGGATTGTCCATTAGCTTATCATAAACTATTCCTTATTATGGATATGTATTCCCCAAGGCGATGAATTTTTGGGATAGAAGGTATACTAAATGTGACATTAACATGATGACCTTTTGGTTGATTCTCTACTAGAAATTAGAGGATCATTCACATGTTAATATACACTTGAAGAAGAAGAAATTACCCTCTTCTATAATTCTATGTCTTCTTCTCTTTAACTGATATTGCCTTGAGTTAATTTTTATACACGTTATCACCACGGTCTCGGATCTAATGAGACGTGGACTTCTTGTTTTCTTAGCTCTGTTTGATTGATTACGTTAGGACGATCAAAGTTTATATGCATAACTCATGGTACGTATTTTCAAAAATATTTTATGATTTAGAATAAAATAGTTTTCATCCACTAACAATTATTCGAACTGAAGACATATATACTATTGGGTAAAATATGACATGCTATACAAAACTTCTTCAATGGTAGAAGGTATTAAAATTTTAATAGCATGAGTATTGTAATATATTTTGATTGTTTTGAAGACTCAAAGAAGATAAATCATGTTGTACCTTCGGGGATATCTATTACCGTTGGGTTAAGGGTATATTAAGCGATTGGATTCAAGTTTCATAGCACCAAAAGGTAAGGAACATGTTAAAGTCCGGATGAACCATAATGAAAATATTTGGGATCAAGACGATAGATTCAAGCTTGTATTCGCACCAAAAGTGTACGGGTAGGACATAAATTAGAGTTTATGATGCACCGTGATCGGGTCAAGTCCCATCGATTATGGGTAAAGCCTTAATGGGTTAAAGACATTTGAGTTGAGCCAATGCACCATAGCGATGATCAAATGATGAATAAGAAAATATATATTTTTTTTGTGTTGAAATGTCTTGACATTTCATTTCATATTGAATTGCTCCATTCCTTGATGAAAAAAAAGAAGCATGTGGTATCAACATGTGATAAATCTAAAATCCGCACATGTTGCGTGCTCCCATTACCATCAATATGAATGTGGTAAGCAGTGGAATGATTAGTCTGAAAGAGGAACAAATAAGTAATGATATGAATTAAAGGCGTGGAGGGACAGGAATTATATAGTCATTCCATTGTGGTGATTAATGCTAAAAGGGAGAACATTATGAGTTCTCAAATAGTCATTCAAAATAGAAGGCAATTTTTATTCTTCAAAAATGGTATGAAAGGTCTTAGACTTGGGAATGTGAAACTAAATTTGACAGTTTAAAACCCTATCTGATACAAGAAATTAGATTAATGCTGGTACACTTGATTTTTCAAAGTGATGTTGAGGTGTGTCATGCAATATGAAAATTTTAAAAGCAATGACCATGTGCTTTAATGCAAATTATGAAGTAGTACATATAAATAATGTTCCATTCCTGAAGAGAATGTGACTGGTGCTGAGTATCGTGAATGTTGACAATTCTAAAGAATGAGACCAGATGTGGTAAAATCATTTGATAGAATACTTTTTATTTGATACTTAGATTATTGATGATCTATTAAAATTTAAAATTTAAAACTACAAACAAATATCAATTCGCCACCATATGTTAATCAACAGTCATTGTACTAAAAGGAAGCAAACGTCGTTAGATGATCTTTTGGTTTTGAGAATATCTTTTAGAGCACATAGATTAAGTAATATTTGTTTTTAAAATTAAGTGTATTGTATATATAAAGTCAAAACATTATATATGATCGATCTCAAACATGCACCTTTTATTACTCAATAATTTTGTATAATTATTTTTAAGTTTAAAAATTATTATGTTTTAAACTATTTGCGCAACGCGTGGATATGTATAGTAATAGTATAATTAAAGAAAAATAATTTTGTCTTAAGCAGAGTCTTTTAATGAAAGGGCAAAAGGTTCAAACAGTATTTCTAATTTCTAAGGACCTTCGTGCTTTTAATATAGTATATGTATTTGGATTGGTAAAATTTGTAGAAATATAGTAATGCGGCAGAACTTGATGATTTGAAGCACTTTATACTCATACGTTCTAAAAACTATTTTAAAAAATCCATTAAATGTATATAACTATTTAAAGTAAATAGGTTTAGTTAAAAAATAATCTTCTAATATAATGGATTGATAACATCGCAAACAAAAACAAATACTAATCTAAGCGAGAGTGAGAGAGAGTAATACTTTACTCTGTAGATAGAAAAGATTTGGAAATTTCTTAATGTTCTGATACTAAATTAAGTAAAAATAATTAAGAAAATAGAAAAGGGTTCATTTAGAAGTGTATTAAACATTATAAAACATTTAAAAGTTAAATGGAGATAAAGTACAATATTACATTTCCTTTACTATTTATTAATCTTCTGTGTACTACATTTCTATTGGTTTTTTAACTTTTTTTTCAAAAAAAATAAGCTAATAATATTTTTTTGAAAAAATGGTAAGTTTCAACTCAAAAAGTACCTAATAAGTAACAAATTGTATACATAATAGTACTGTAAACTTAATAGTATTAAGGTTGATATTGAATTAGATTTTTAAAAAAAAAATTATAGTCCATGATAAATACTCTTCTTAAGAATTGTATAACCATTTTTTTAATCATTGGATTTGAAATAGACTTAGTTAATTGAGATTATGTTTTGTACTACCCATTAATAAAGATTATTTTATTTACAGTAATTCAACTCAAAGCTCATGGAATAAAAATCAGTTATATTTTTCCTTAAGACACGCTCCCATGATTTTCACAACAATATTTGCTTGTGAAATCTTTTTCACATAGATTTTTTAATTATTATTTTATAAGATTTATTTACACTATCTAGGAACTTTCATATGTTATCTTGATCATTTATGCAATAGATCGTGATATGACACATCCTAATATGAAAAAAAGTATAGTGAAATATTAGTTGATTCATATGAGTGTGAATAAGAAATCTCTTAAAGAAGACAACTATTAACACAATATGGTAAAAAAAGTGAGAACAACAGAGTTATACAAACACAAACAAAATGATGAAATAAAAAGAAGGAACGATAAATATTAGAGGAAGACCGTCACTTCTACTGGATGTCATAAAATAAGGCAGAAGTAATGAAAAATCAGTCACTTTACAAACGTCAAAAGTGTGTAAACTTAGTAAGTACATTAAATATTTACCTATCAAATTAAATTTAATGTTACTATAGTTTGGTTTACTTATAAAGCTTCTTTTCAGTATTTTAATTAAAGTTAAAATTTTGTTTTGATTAAGATTAGTGAACATAAAAAGTTTAATTTTTATTGTCTTACTCATTGAAACATATCTATTCTAATTTTTTATATAAATTATATTTGATTTTGACTTTGCTTGGACTTTGACTATAAAATTTAAAAAATTATTGTGCTAATTTATTTTTTTTAATTATCTTTTAATATTTACCACAATTGGCAATGTTTAATGTTTTAAATATTTACCTTTTTAGCTTAAAATGCCAGATTTCTTTGACTATTTTCAATCACATCGATTTGTGATAATTTATTGTATAGAAGTTTTGATGTATATATATAGTGCCTCATATTCTATTTCTCACAAGTTCACTTTCTTCTTCTTCTTATTTTCAAGCAAAAAAAAAAAAAAACATCCTTAGATAACCTTTATTTTATTCTTGTTCTTTAATTTTAGCAATGGTAGGCAAGAAGCCAAGAGTGAGACAAACATTTCCAATTCAAAAATGAAAAATCAACGTGTTAGCGATGTAACATTTTTCAACCGTCGCTCGAGTCTATACAGAATGGCAAACGAACTTGTTGATTTCTGTGCATGTTGATATTGGAATAGTACTATTTTCACATCAGACAACCCTTTCCTTTTTTTCACCCAACAAGTGAAGCAGTCATTGAACGTTTTTTGAATCCGATTCACAATTAAGTGAAAAAACTCGCCTAGAATGCGGATCAAGCACGATAGGGTGAATCAACTCAAATCAGGCCTAGATGCTATGGATAAAGGATTGAGCAAATAGAAGAAATTGGATATGCTCAAACACTGGTTCAACTAGTACAAACTGAAGAAAATGGCGAAAGAAGTAAGTGGAAATCGATTGACAATTAATGCAAATGAATACCAAACATTTGAAGCATGGGTTAAGACCACCGTCCTAAAATGAATTATCGTTTGGAGAAGTTGAAATGAGCTTAATCTTTGAAAATGCACCTGGAACTTCATAATTGATATCACCTAAGTTATTATCATTCAAATTAATATTATTTAGAATTTGCAATATGTTTTTTTTATTTTTATTTTAGTTTGTTTCAGTAATGCTACTAAAATGTATTTTCTAGTGATTTTCTATATTAATATATGTTTTTTTCTAAAATGTTTTAGTATACCTCTTCTCCGTTTGTATATTATTGTTTTTTGGTTTAAAATATTAAGAAAGGGATGATGAGAATAAAGATGCAATTATAGAAATGAGATCATTTTTTTACCAATTTTTTATTCTTAATTAATTTCTCAAAAATTTAAACTATTGTAGAGAAATTCTTG
>JAKWJA010001161.1:0-33013 GCA_027704765.1 Solanum habrochaites
CGTGCTGTGGGGAAGCCCCTAAAAAGTGTTTCTGAATGTCAAAAGTGGGTCCTTCGCAAGGGCCACACTGGGGGCGACGTGTAGGTACACTGACCGTGGTTTGCTGTAGGCCGAAATGGTTGTAGTTCAAGTGTTTTACTCTTATAAAACTAGTACTTTTGCACCCTTACATGTGTTCTATCTCAATTAGTGTTCGGGTCAAGCATCATCTGCGTGTCCTTCAGGGATATAGCTTTTTTCAGAGTCAGAGGTTCTTTTAGTTACTCGCCGAGACATAAGTATGGACTTCCCCTACTCTATTTACGTTGTCATTATCGTGATCACATCCTTTTATGTGTGGCAATCTTATCAGTGTTCTTTTGGTTAAGTTCGCACACACCCATTCTTGCTTGAAGTTCATCAATAGTTGTTTTTAGTGGTATAACAATAGTGGTCAGATCAATCTCGATCATTCCAACAATAGAGGTTTCTAGGGAAACTATTCGATGATACGCACTCTTAGCAAGTTCTACTATTTTATAGAGCATAGCTTGTGTGACGTAAACCTAACGTGCGATGATAGCGGTATGTTTATTTCTAATAATAGTAGGAATTGTCCATGTTGTATTAGTTGGATGGGCTTTTGAAATCGTTCCCTTTAACCTATTATCTTACAGATCATTAAGGTATTCTGCTTCGATTCTTCTAATGTCGCTGAATGATGTAGTAGTGATTAACATATTCCTTTGAGCTCTTAGTTACTTTATCTGTTTTCTCAATCACAATTTCAGTGATCATTAACGGAAAGAAAGTGATGTTTTGCATCATGGAGGGATCTCAAAATTTAAGATCTCCACCAAATTGAGTTGAATTATGTCAATAAAGGCATCCTATCATTGTGACTCCTATGGCATATTTCCTGATAGAATATCTTCATTTGTGTGAAGGCATGATTGTGCTAATATCAACAACAAAACAATATCGAGCTACTACATTTATGTCTTTTCTTTTTGATTTTTGTGCAAGACCCTTAACAATTTATGGTATCATGACATTAGGGGAGCTAACCAAGCTTTCATGTACCAGTGATATTGCTTTGATAGGTTTTTGCATGATTCCTTCCTCCATGTGTTTAGGAGACTAAGGTACCACTAATCTGTGGGATCAACTGCTGGACAACACCGTCCCCCGTATAATACAGATTATTGGCTTAACTATTGCTACATGTTTCATTCCCAATTGCAATCTCGAGATTTATATATGATGTGTAACACTCCCGAACCAGACTTGGATGTATGATCCACGCAGCTTAGGTGAAAACTGGAAGTGATGACACCTCTGTGTGGTCATAATTTCAGGATATATATCAATCACCCCATCTATGGATAAGAGTTTTTCTTCAAGACTAATTCTTAACACATCATCCTTTGCCCTATTTAATGATTTTGGTTGGGGAATCGGGATATATTTACCATTTCTACTTGAAGTAAGTATGTTTTTATTCCTCTCCCTGTGCATATCCGTGTATTTTATGTACCCCCAGTTTCTTTTCCTTAAGGAGGTGTTAGTTTTTCTATAACTTTAGATCTGGCTATACCTGCAATCATAATTATATTCAGATGTTGTTAGTAGGATTCAACTGGGGTTTGGTTGATATATAAATAAAATATGTTTGGGAAACTATATATAATATTCATCGACTTAAACTCTCTATGCCAACTATTAAACACATTTATGTGCAGATTGGGGCCATTTATGACTCAATCAGTTTAAATGACCACCGAGTGTCCAGGTGGGCCATATCTTGCTCGCCAGACTAGCTGATGCTCTATTTGTAATTCTAGTTTCCAAAAATCGACCTCGTAACCCTTCAAGGAGAATTTACAAAATTCTCAACACAACTGCTATTTGTGTCCAATAACTATCGCCTAGGGTTTCAAATTTCTACGGGGTGTGAATTGGTGGTCGTCATTCCCCTATCCAGAAGTTTTAGTCATACCTTAATTTGAAAAAACATAGATCTCGATAGAAAATCTCATAAGTGAATGAGGGTCATGTGAAAACAAATCTTTGCTACTGATCTGATGAAAAATTTAGGATACGTGGCAATAGATCTAGATTCAAGCAATAATAACTCCACTTCAAATACATATAGATCCACAAAGTTTTCTAAAGGACTAAAATCCGAATGGGAGAAATGTAAAAATTGGGTGGAGGAATTAAGGCAGTGATTTTTATAGCAACATTTTCATATCTCATTCTGTTGGTGATGTAAGTTGAATCTTTGCTCAGTTACTTCGGCGATACGCCAAGTGATTTTATTTTTTTCGCTGAGTCGTACAGAACCTCCATCTTATTTGAAGAGTTAAAAAGCGGATATTATCTCAATAAGCAATCAAGTTGGCTTTTCGCCAATATAATTTGTGTGCCTAAAACCGATTCCTTCAGACGCCCTCAACTCATGAATCTACAAAATCAAAACACCCTTAATTTAAATTAGATATTTAAAATACATAAAGGGTTTTGGGTGCCTCCCAAACAATGCCTTAGTTAATGTTATGGAACGACGCCAGTCAACCTTTACTGTTCTTCTTCGAATTCACCCATGGTTTAGTTAGGCTAGCCTCTCATGAATGGTGGATGACGACTTGGTATCAACTAAATAATTTGATCATCTTGATGTTGAATGATTATAGTTTTTGGGTTGTTGTGTCATACAACAGTTCTATGTTTTTTTTGAGCTCATTCAACATTTTAACTTGTGTTTGTATCTCCTTCAGTCGCTCAGATAGATTGTCTACTTAAAGCTACAAGTACATCCCACTCGTAGTTTCATCATTTCCTTTTATAAGTTCTGCTATATCAGGGTTTGGGCTACCACTTCTTAGGGGTGAAGGAGTATCCGCCAGGTAAGCGTTGATCGATGATACTTCCATTTTTGGTCCCCTAACTACCTCTGTAATAAGAATTCTAGTAAAGCTTCTGGGGCATCCCCTGAAATGGTTATGGTTCAATGACTTTTATAAAATACAACACAATTTCCTCAAGATCTCACGCCTCTACTACCTGCTTAAAGTAATGAGGTATCCCTGAGGTTTAACACATTCAATAGGGGATGGTCTATGTGAAGGTCTGCAGTTGTTTTCCATTCTTCTTACTATGCTAAAACACAATCACCGAAAAACAATGGAACACAAATTAAAAAAAAAAATGTAAAGCTACTTTTAAAAGAACTAAACTATAAGTAACTACATTTTTACGTGACATCCCCTGGCAGTGGCTCCATTTATTGTTTGATGTTTTTTTTATTTCTCAGTTTTAGCTCGTGAGAATGACCATTGTTTGAGTCGGAGTGTCTAAACAGAATTGAGCTATTATAAACCGACAAGGGTTGGTGTTGTGTCCCAGGAGTGGTTTGAAGGTAGCCACTACTAGAGTTTCGTTCTAATAGTGATATTAGACATTTTCTAATACAAAAACAACAAATTTCTTTGTGACCCATTGTCCAAATATTTAGTTTGGTTTTGTCACAAGTAATAAGAATGCAAAAAATACAAAGAAAATAAATATGATAGAGAGTTCTTGGTGTGATCGCTATATTGAAAATAAAAGTGGTGGCCTTATGCTTTAGGTAGCTATTCGCAAGGCACTGGTGATTTGAGCCTATGCTTAATGGTTTAGGTAGCTAATTTTCGCAAGGCAATGGTGATTAGGCCTATGCTTTAGGTGACATGAAGTCTCCTTCTAGGAAATTTATCCCATATCAAATGGGTTCCTCTTAGAGCCCCCCTCGTCTAAAATATCCATCCTACGGCCTTATTTATCCGCACTCACATCTTTCGACGGTAGTTCTTAATATGGACTTGGGCTCTAACCCTCTCCACACCGGAAGCAACAATGTCAACCCACTACTTTGGAGATCAGTCTATGTTGGTCTAGTTTCATGACTCTTCAATCGATAGCCCCGAAAACACCGGGAGTTTTTGTATTTACAATTACAACATAACCTTTAGGTTAAACAACACCACTAGGTGAAATATACATTAATGGCTCTAAAGCTCAATCTCCGTAGGTAAACAATTATAAAACCCATAATGTCGAATGACACCCAAAAATAAGTTTTTTAGCCACAAGTCAAGTCAACAATAAAATATAACTAAAATGATATGATATCAATTGGGTATAATACATTTAATATTAAAAGTCGAAAACAGGAAATAAGAATACCCACTTCCAAAAATAGGAAACGAACTTCTTTCTTCAAGCTTCGACAAAACCCCTCTTTCCAAACTTGAGGGAAAAAACATAATAAAAAGGTTCTAAAATAAAATCTCATTGTAAAATTGTTTAAACCTCTCTATTTATTTATCATCATAAAGCTTTCATATTTATAACTATAAAATTTTGATGGACGCTTTTCAGCATATTTAGTCTGATGCAGCGACTCTCCCCGTCGTTCAGTTTGTCAGCGTGTGCATGATGCCTCCTGTCCCTGTGTTCTTGATCGTTGCGATAATCTTCTGTTTCTTCTCCGAAATGATCCACGACGCCACCAATCAGGCTCACTTGTTGTAAACATAATCGAAACTTTTCTCTTCAAACCGGATCACCAATGTGCTTGGGCGATTTGCACCTTTGCACATCTGCACTCTTTTTCTCCACATTTCTTTCATTTTTTCGCTTAAGTTTCCATGCTCCTACCAAATCTACAAATATTGAAACTTTAGGTGTTTTATAGATATCGAGCTAAAATAAACGAATCGAGGATACTATTTGCATAAAAATAAGACACCAGAATGAGTCTATTGAGGACTCGTCAAGTATAATGATAATAATAGTTTTAACTACACTTTTAAAAACGTTTTATTTAATAAGCCTAAGTTTATTTAGAATTGTGTCATTTCTTAGTTAAGACCCTAAATTCATGTAAAAAAATATAAGTTTTTCAGAAAATTTAATCCATATTACATTATTATTTTTGTGAGAATATGAGGCCTAAGTAGGCACACAACACAACAAATAATGTGACAACAAAAATATATAAGGATTTAATGAGTTCACGCGCCTACTCCTCGTCAGAAGGAAAGCTAGGGAGTTTTACACTATTAAATTAAAGATAAGCTGTTTCTTACAATTTCTACAAGCGCTTAGGACTATATTGTGTCATGTACGATGCTTTCATACTCCCCAACTGTTCTCTCTATATAGATTTTCATTGTCCCAGACCTGTAAGGAAAAGTTCTCCAAATCGAGAAGGAAATATTATTAATTTCCAAATTATGTTGTCAAAAGAATTTTCTAAACCAAAGGGATTATAGTATTCCTAAATATACCTAAGAAAAAAATTCATAACACAATGACAGGTATTATAGAATTGATGCTATGATGCATGAAGATGTTTTTATTTTTCAGAAGTTGAATTTTTCAAGTATTAAAAATATAAAAATATATATTTTTTCAAATTCAAACCATTCATTACATAAAACACTAGTATGGTAGGACCGGGTACAAACCCATGTGGGTTATGAAGGAACTAAGAACATTTATCTTTAAATGAAAGTCACACATATGAAGTTTTTTGAACTCTTTATATCCCATACAATAAATAATAGATTCATTGACAACCTGTGAGGTAAATGATAAATAGAATACAAGTTCAAGCTTTGTATCTACTTGCAATTTTGTTTTTAGATTGTTTTTTTGGCATATATATAATACTCCCATAGTTATGAAAACTTATCAAATGTATCCCATTGTTTTTTTTTTAGGAATCATACCATAACACAACTTCCGTACAACAACATCCAAAACAATACAATAATAAACAAGCTATTTAAAAAAGACCATTTTATTGTTCAACAGTTTATTTTTTTTAATGAAAGTCAATATTAAAACTGATTGTAGTTACCCATTTAATTTTGGTACTACTTTAATAAATTGACCGTAGTTAATAGAATTAGTAAATATATCATTATGTTCCTTTTTGTATATATTCAGTAGCCGTCCGTATCATTGCAAAAAATTCTTTATTGATAGCAGTATTTTTTTATATGAAATCTACAATTATGGGTCCAATATTTGTATATTAGTCAAATAGGAAATCCTAATATGAAATTCTGAACTCATGTTTTTTTGTAAATTTGAGATTTCACATCATAATTTTATATCACAGAGATGAAATAACTTATCCATTTCATCACAATGCCTCTAACTAATCATCGTACATTTGATGAAAATTACGACTAATGAATTAACAAGAGCCTTGACTTACTCTGATTACTACCTCCAAAACTATGTTATGAAGAATATGTTAAAATATAAAGTATTTTGCGTGAACCATTAACTAATAATTTTCCTTTACAAGAATAGAACTTTAAAACAAATTAATGTTAAGATGCTAGAAAGTTTCTCAGAGATTGAGTTTCTCCATGAAACATCATTGCACTTGTATTTGAATATCATAAGACTTATGGAAACAACTATTTCTGTATCTTCGATAGTCTATTACATCGTTGTTAAGTCATATGTGCCACTAGAGAATGGATAGGTCTCAGGAAATTGATCGCAGAAATGCTAATATGGCATCCTATATCTTTCTATTGCACCCAAGAGTATGTCTCATTGGTAAGCTTCGAAAAATTTTTGCTCGAACAACATACTTATGATAAGGTGTATTTTTGTTTCAATTAATAGATGTACATAAATGTTTTGATCTATATTCGGTAAAAACTTTTTTATTTTCATATTCTTCTTCTAGAAAATGGATAAGCATCACAACACACTACATCATTTACTATGATCTCAATCAAATAAAATTAAATAGCTATGTAAACCCTCATTTCTGTCTGATTTACTAAACGAATGCCTATTATTGACATAAATAATATAAAAGTAAGAGTGAAATTTAAATACCATATACATAATAGTACTAGTAGGTCAGTAGTATTAAGTTCCCTCTAACCTTGTTTGACGTCTAATTTAATTTTTAATAATATGATCTAGACATAAAGTTTGAATTGCTAAACAAAATGAAATTCTTCATGAAGTTTGAATAACATATCTGTATTATGATTATCTACCTAGAATTTGAATAAACATCCTGTATTATGATTATCTATAAGATTTGATGCTAAAATTCTTCATGAATGTTTGAATAAACATCTCTGTTTAAAATTTATATCTCTCGAGTTTAACATTTTCCTAGAAATAGAACTCTTTTTAAATTTTTTCAACAAAAAATAATTTATATGAATCAAATTCTAATTTAGGAGAAACTTTCATATCATAATAAAATTATTTTATTAAATCCTATAGATGCATAAGCAAAACCCTCATTGATCTTGTTACAAATAACAAAATGCATACTACATATATAATATATTGATATAAATTTTGTTTGTGCGTCTCTGTTCTGTGAGCCTACGTGTATTTAAATTCCTAGCACCCGAGAATTTTTTTTTTGAAGTCTTCTCTCCTTAACTCCACAAAATTGGTCCACTTTGCAAATATCCTAACTATTTTTTCATAACTTTTAATAGATACAGGATATGCAAACGAAGTTTGATGGTGAGTGATGCAACATTATTGACGTGTTTGCCCGTGCTGTTGGGGTGCTTGTATTGCATTAGAAAAAGTCAAGCATCGAATTTCGCGAGGTTCTCTTTGGAAAAAGTTCACTAATGAGAAGTTGCTTGTTTTTTTTCTTTTAATGCATATACAACAATATTTTGAAGAATTCCTAAACAAAATTTATGTTAATTTCTTTTTTGAGAAAAAAGTTCTTGTTAAAGTTAAAACATAATTTGTATGACACCATATTTAAATATGTCATGCCTATATTAATAATCAGAAATGAACAAGAAACCTAGTGTAATTTGACGAAATGAGGTATGAAAGGATAAAGTGTACACAATCCTTTCATCATCTTTGGGTCGAGTAATTATTTTGATAAACTCTTATCTCCACCAAAGAAGTCCTAAAGAGTGTGTTTGTGTGTATATATATAGTAGATTTGTGTTTGTAATGTGTGTGTGCACGTGTATGCGCACGCGTTTGTGTTGTATTCCTAGCAAGCGATCATTTTTTTTTTGGTAACTTCCTCGCGAAATTACTACACACAATTCATTCCTTTAAAAATATCTAATTATTTTTTTTTCATACTTTTGATAGATATGGATACGCCGTGACCAAGTTGATAGTGATGAGTGAATGCCACATTAATTGATTGACGTTCCGATACTTTATTGCACTCAAAACCCTAACAAGATATTTGTCACAGGTTTTGCTTTGCAAAGTTTCCTTCAATTCTAAGTTGTTTGTTTTTTTCCTTTTAATACATGTATGATAATCTTTTGATTAATACCTAAACAAAATTTTTAATGCTGATTCGTTTTTTATAACGAGAAAAAATGTTCTTCTTAAAATTTTACAATATGTGATCTGTATCACAAGAATAATTAAATACTTCCATGTGAATAGTAATAGTAGTAGTTAGTCATAATAATAATAAAATACTAATAATAATCATTATAATAATAATATAATAATAATAATAATATAATATAATAAGAATAATATCATAATAATAATAATAATAATAATAATAACAAACCGAGTGGTAATCGGAACGAACTGGATATGCAAGAATAAATGCACATACCCTTACATTACATTTAGTAAGTTTTGTTTTCTGATAAAACCCTTAGCACAGGCAGAACAAAAATTAGTCCAGAAGTGTGCCTGTGGTGTTGTGTATATACATATAAATTACTCATATAGGTCGTCTAGTAAGAGCATCTCCTGTTTCATTCAAAATTTAGCTGTACAAACACGTCATAGGCAATTATAACTAGGTGTGAGCTATCCTTTTAGATATTAGTAGAGGAACACACTTCATCTGATTTGTTGATCTTTAGAATAATCAAATATTGATGCTCCAATATCTTTGTACCACTTATCCAAAATGTTTGATACTCCCCACTTTGTATAGTATATTACATTTGAAATTTAATATTGGAAAAATTTGAATTCTAATACATGTTTTTTTGGTGGCCGAATGAGATGTATCAAAAAATATGGCACTACATTCATACTCATTCATCTGACAAGAAGGCAAAACCTTGGATCATCACTAATTGTTCTCGTCCAGGTGGCTTAATAAATGAGTATATAAGTTTCCTTTTTGAATAATCTGCATTTTCCGCGTCAGACAAAAATGATTATTTATATTTTGTTTGATGAGTATTGTGATAAGACTTTAATATTTATCGATAAATGGTCTACCGTATTGGGAGAAAAAAAAAAAAGTTTCGATCTTGATAGAAGTGTCTAAATGTGTTGTATATCGGAAGTTCCTGAAATTGCAAAGAAATCACGAGAAAAATGAAGAAACATTTAAGGTATCTCAAAATTATATCTTAGAAAATAAATAATGAGATTGCCTCTTTTCTAATACATCATAATAATTGTTATTTGCAAGGCGACACAAGGCGTAAGAACTTTGCGCGTAAACATTGATAAAAAAATTGTAGTTTGAACATATACTAAATCTTATGATGGGTATCATACATTAAGAATGCGGGAGAAGCTAATACTTATCTCAATGTGACATCCTTCAAATTTGGTAAGCTCTTTACGATAACATATCTATATTTGATTATTGTTGTTGTTTTCACGCTCATTATCTTCTTTGTTGTTTTTATTATTTTTTTAATCTTTTTCTGGCAGTAAAAAAGAGAAAAAGAGGAAATGAAGATTTATATGGCATCAAAAGTGAACTTAGGAATTATGCAATACTTGTAAACTCAGGAGATTCGACATTAAGTCCTCCAATACAAATCTTCTTTTCTTACCTTTTGGGATTTGATCTCGTACCCCCGAGGCACAACATTAAAATCTTCTTAGAAAAAAATTTTATATATTAGTTTTAAACAAATATTTTGATGTTTAGGTTTCTAGGTTATGTTAGAAATTGTAATTAGACTTTGTAATGTCAATTAATATTTAAAAGTTTTGATTTTACCATTTTTAAGACTAAGCATTTGATTTCGAAAATCTATTATACTATTTTTTCATAAGTAGTATTGTTTCATATTAGCACAATAAATATAATATTTTTTTTAAATATTGATTCAACTTCTCCTCCCTTTTTCTTCTTCCTCCTCTTCTTCCTCTTCTTCTCTTCCTCTTATTCCTTAAGTGACAAATTATCAGCGTACAGATATTTTTTATTTTACTATATATGAGGGGCTTCAGAAAAAACATTTATTTTTTTCCTAGAGAATAAAGTCATGAATAATAATATTATATTTCTTCTCCAATGTTTCGGAGAATCTTCTATTTTTAATAAAATTAACGATGTTCATAAAATGATTATCATATAAGAAAAATGGAATAAATGAATCGTGATATTTTCATATTCCAAGAATTTCAATAGAAAACATTTGTTATAGATAAGTTCCTCTTATTCTTTTAGCTTGGTATTGTACAATTATTAGGTGTACTTGAGACCCTTTTATAATAAATAAAATATTTACTATCTTCTCAATACTTTTGTAGCTTGGAATTATGTGTGTGCCAACCTTAAATTTAATAATAATGAGAATGGATGATACGAATCAATAGAATCATAACATAAAGATTCTTTTACATATTGAATTTTTTTATTTGTTATCTCTACACAAATCAATTTGAGAATTTCGACCCAGTAAAGTTGGTGATTGAGCCCCCCCTACATTTTTATAATGTATACATGTTGTTATTTGTGGACTTATTCATCTACGTGGTGTCCATTTCAGCCCAGTTTATGATCTTAATCGGTGGCTTATTCTAGATGGTCATGTGGCTGTTGTCATATCACAATTCGTCTCTTGAAAATAATGGATATAAAATATGAAGATTTATAATATAGTCCTGGTATAAGATAACTTTTTTTGGGCCTTCATAACATTGGAAGCCGTTCATCCCCTGTTTTAAAAGATTATTCCCTATTACATAACGATAAACATTGAATATGTTGTATCTATGTACATACGTAAAATGGCCTTTTTGACGTTATTCATTCAACAACATCAATGGCTATATCAAGACCCTTGTTTACGAGAAACTAGATTGTCCAATGGTAATGTAGGTCCACATTTTGGCATGCTAATATACTTTGTGTCTTGGACTTAGTATTATGATACATTTTCATTAATGTTGTTTGATTTTGATGGAAAACTAGAATGGAAGTGGGTGGGGTATTGTATGACCGCGGAAGGCATTTTAGAAATTTTAATATTCCTTTAAACTAGAGTTAATTCTTAATGAGTAATTATAGACAATAACTTAACCGATAGTTTATTGGCTAAATGTTAACTTATTTACGATCTTATTACACTTAACCCATATATATATATATAATTATATATATATAATATATATTAAATAAGTTCCCCACTGGGCCCCAACGTTCTCTCTCTGGTGCGGTCTGGTTACTGAAGTCAACTGACTCACATGGAATACGGGTGCGTTTTCCCCGAGCTGGTCGCATTGATGTCTATAGGCTACCTTTCCTATCCACTTTTCTACTTTTAGATCATAATTATTTATCAATTTAGGGAAAAATAAAATAAGGTAAAGCAGGACACCCCAAGACTATACGAAAGTTGCAGATATTATGAATTTTTCAAAGTTCTTTTTTATAATTTATCTTTTGCTCGCCCCCTCGTTCTTGGTTGGCTGCTTGACTTCGTGTTACCACTTTTTCCTGTTTTGTTCAAATACCATAACGGAGCACAACGACTGGTCATGACTGTTTTTGTTTAAAAAATCAAACCATAATCAAGTTTAGGCTATGTGCTTTGTGAGGGCGTGGTCCCTGGGAATTTGGGTGACTATGTTCAACGAGCATTATGTATGGATAAACAATTAGCAATTTTGTGGAAATTAAGGTATCTTATTATTCTATCTATGTTTGATCAAAGAGTGCAGTGAGTTTTCTCGATATTTAGGGCAAGTGTGGAGATTATTGTGTGGTCAGGGAGGAATAATAATTAAGATTATCACCTTTGTCAAAGTAAACTGTGGCATTCTTTGTGATGGAATTATGGTCAATGATTAGATACAAACAGATAAATTATTTTATAATAAAATAAAAGCTTGATTGTATTGTTGTTTATAGAAAATGGTAGAATCGTGTGTTTTCTGGTAGTGATTTAAGCTCCTGATTTTTCTCATTTCTTTAGTCTCTTCTTTTAGTGTATTATATATTATATGAAACTATTAACGGTTGTATTTTTTGGAGGGATTACGACTTACTCTAGATTTGAATTTGGATTATGAAGTGTTGAAATATTACATTGACATCAAATTAGGAACATGATTATAAATTCGGGCGAGTTAATTGACGAGACATCTATAATATGTGTGTTTTTTTAGTTTGAAATTTATTGTGGTTAATTATTTGACTATATTGGTTTCATGGAAGTTCAAGAAATAGTAGGTTCAATCACGAAGTAAATTCTTCTGGATTCAGGCAAGTGGATTTCTAAATTCTTGTTAAGTATATAAATGCGTGTATTCCTTGTGGTATATGTTTGGGAGTAACGGCTTGGTGATGGTTTTGACTGTCCCACATTGATTATTCTAATGATGAAAAAAAAGGATACAAAAAGACAATGTGATAAATTATTTTCTGGGTGATGTGTGAGAACTGTTAATGCTTGTTGAATCATTATGATGTACTTCATGTTTTGGTGGTTTGGGAAGTTGCGTTTTAGACCATGGTCATCTCCTCATTATTTGTGTGAACTTATCATCTACATTATTCGAGGCTTAATTGTGACAAGTTTATGTGCCATTGAGACACAATGGAGTAATTAAGATTATGTACCTTTTTTTTTGATGGGACAGTATCGTGCGCACGCAAGGATCTATATTTCGAGGGACGTATCGCGGCGCGTCAATGGATCTATATTTTGAGGGATGTATCGCCCGCTGGATTGTACTGTTATGGGGTCGGTCGTGCCCGCGACAGATATATGAACAGATATGTCCCCCCTGGTTCCGTACTGAGAAGACAACGGGTGTGTATGCACTATGTCAGACATGCATCAATCATACTTTACATTGCATCCATTGCATTGCACATCTTTATCATTAGTGAACTGATATAGTGTTTTGCTGATCTTCGATTGCCTTCGCTGAACGTGTGAATTGATCATTTGATCTTATTATTTGGTTAATGTAATTTCTTAAATTATTGTTATTGAGGATATATAATTTGTTGAAGTGTTGTTGTTGAGATATGGTAATTTGTCTGAAGTGTTTTAATTGAGCTACCTGCTATGTAAACTGTGAGCTGTAGGTTGGAATGATATTAAATACAGGTTGTATTTGTGGAGAGGTTATGATTGGGGGTGTACGAGTACCGTAATGTCATCCCCGTTATCTGTTGAGAGGTTTTACTTGCTATACTGTGTGGTTTGGTACTCCACATCCTTGATTCTACAAAAAATTTTTCGTAGGTTATGAGCCTAGATTTTTGTGTACTTGTATTTATCTTCTTTCCGAGGCTTCTTGGAGATTTGTGAGGGGGAGTTTTTCCAATCATCAGCAGACTTTCTTCTCCTTGATTATGATCTTGGTTCTATCTAGAAAAAAGTTCATTTGAGCCTTGGTTTTTCTTTGAATCAATTGTAATATTTTTAGAGGCTTTACATCGTTACTCAGGTTTTGGGGTTTTATAAGTTACACTTATAATCTTTTATTTCCGCACTTTATAATTGTAATGGTTAAGTTTTAAGTAGGGTGACTTTTCTTTGTGAGGAAGACGAGTGTCCACCACTCCATTTTTGGGTCGTTACAAAATGGATCCGAGCCAACAATGTTTATCGAATCTCATGTGTGTACAAGTCGAGTCCATGTAAAGACTCGAAGATCAGTACGGAGACGTCTGTACTTATATTTGAGAGGCTATAATGACTTTCCAGATAACATTTCACTTCTTGAATCTCTATCGTGCGTACTTGGTCTGATTTTGATTCTTATCTCCTTATTTGGTTCACTTTCACTTACACTGATGATCGCACGTAGTTCATCATTTGAGTATTTGGTGTGTTTTATTAGTCTTTGATGTAATATTATTTACAAATGTGGAAGTGATATATTAATTGGAAGGATTGTTCCATGATTTGGGATTTCAACACGCAATAGATTGAGTTAGGTGTTCACTATGATTAAACATTTCGAGGATTAGGTTGAACAGTGGTTTTAGAGAGGACTTCATAGCATCTAGCTTTGTTAGGTATAATTTATCAGTAGTGGTATCATACTTGTGTTGTATCTGCACTCTCTTGAGTGGGTTTGAAATTGAAAGTGAAATGTACTAAAGAATGTTTGATAATGAATGTGATAGCTTTAAAAGCTATTTTAATTGAAAGTTTTGTAACATGTATGGTCTACTTAATGACTATGAGAGTGATATTACACTAATTAAATCATAATCTTAAATTTAGTTTCATCGATCGAGGGAATCAAGAGAATAAAAATTACTACGATAAAGGTATCGATCCTACGCTTGATAAGAGTTATGGAGAGTGTTACTCTGTACTATTCACCGATCTATGAATGAACCCCTTTAAGTTGGAGATCCAATAATTAGTAGTGTCTTGATGTTACCATATGGGCTAAATGTGTGAAGCTATTGTAGTATAATCTTCTCGACGTGTATGTTGATCCTTGGTGAATTTACATTCATTTGTGTACTAGTGATATTAAGACTGATATGCTATCGTTAAGCAGAATTTAACTAACTTTCATTGTTAAAGTGTTCCAAATGTTCATATAATGAGACCCGATGTTGCATTCACATTTGAGAAATCAAGTAGCTTGTTACTATAGATGAATGAGTTAAACATTATTTATGAGGGAAATTTTAATGGTGGAACTTTGGATTAGTATAATATATTTAGGTTGTAAAGTATATCCAGAGATTATAAATAAGGTCACATAATTATCTTAAACGGCTTCAATGAGCAAGGATTATGGAATAACAACTATGGATAAGTATTTTCATTTGAGTATACTTAGGAATGAATTGAAGGGTAGTTTTAGTAAAAAGTACAGGATAAATTTGAGTAATCAATTGGATATGACATAGCTAGGTTTGGAATGTCATGTTAATGGCGACGCTAAATTCCTGGTGAGGGAAACCACAATCTAAGAGCAGGATTCTAATAAGGTTTTATGATGCGTTATGGTTATCTAAGATTATATTTGCTATTATTGGTGAGTAGCGTTGTTTCAAGGAAATTGTAGGATGTGTTGAAACACCGATCTCACATAATCTACAAGAACAAGGAGATATAATGAAAAATAATAATAAATTAGTGGGATGATTGTATTCGTAAAGAGGTGATTAGTAATATATTTTCAGAGGAGTTGAGATGGATTTAGAGATACGTGACTTACACCCATTTTTTCTTTGATTATGGTAATATATCATGCATAGAATCATCAGATTGGTTAAACCGAATTGTGATAAAACTTGAGAAAAGAGTATATGAATGTTCACTCGAATGGTATTATAAATTTTTATTTGGGGGGGGGTGGGTTTTTGGTTTGTAATGGGTGCGTTGACTTTTTATAAACAAAAGATATGATAGGGTTCCATTGAGAGACGATCAATGATAAGCTAATATATGTGGATTCACAAAATCTTCCAAGTATATATGAGTTAAAATAATTATAGATAAAAGGATTGGGTTGCACATTTAGATTCAAAATTTAGGATTTTCTTTGTGACGTTTGTGGTATTTTTTTCAATGCATGGATTGGTAATGTAAGAAATGATCGATCACATTGAGTATAACACACTTGGAATGACTTAAATATAATTTGAGTAGTAAACTTGATTACTTTTGATTATTATACCTAAGGGGGATTTCACATAATGTTTTGATTTAGAGGATAACGTTAAAATATCATGGATTGTTGGTCAAATGATAAAATTAGTAAGAGAGTCAACCAAATGAATAGATTTTTGGTGTATTAAATATTCAAGATATTTAGACTTTCTTTTAATTGGAAGAAGTTTAAGAAAAGTGAGGATTAAGACCCTTCTCGTAAACCCTGCATTGTAGTTGAAATTATTGATATTTCCTATGAAATTTTAGATATGACAGAGAGATGTGAACTTGGTCCGGGACAACCACTTAGTTTTAATCAGTGACTTTATGAAAGATCAATTATGTGTTGGGTGACAAACAACGTTAAGTGAAGATTTATATTATTATTGGGTTTGATTTTGTCAAATTATGCATAGGTAACTATTAATGTAAACATTGTGACCTACAATTTCCAATGATTTTAATGAGGATTTTTCGAGGTAATTGAAACTTACTTTTGTTGATGGGATGATACAAACTATTATGATGTTTTACATAGGCATTGATTGTATCAGAGGTTATTATAGCTTTAGTATATCGCATTATTGGAGTGGCCAAGAAATTCTTAATGTTGGTATTAAGGTATATGATGATTTTTAAATGTTAGTTGAAATTTGGTATTGAAAGATTACGTTGAGTTGACATGGTACTGATTCAATAACTTTTAATAATTGTTTGGAAAATGCTTTTATATTTAAAACTACTGTTAGTACTAGGTGAGACCGTTATTCTGTCATAAAATGCTTCTTTGGACAGAGAGAGATCAATAAGTTTAAGAATTGAAGGGAGAGAAGGCCATTTTCATAAAACTTTAATACTAATTAACGTTTGAAGAGTACGTAAATGACTGTTATAGTTATGGATGCTTGTTGTTTTAAAGAGCGTAAATTCAATGGAGTACTTGAGAGTATGTTGGGGTTCGATGAATCTAGTATTTGGTAATATTTGTAATGGCGTAAGTTTGTTAGATTGTTGGTAGGCTAAAACAAATTTAAGAGTCAATGAAATAATTTTATTTATAATGGGCCATTATGGCGAAATTATCTTTGTTATTCGACCTTGATTTGTATATTCTTCGTTGACCCCTACATCATTTGACATTATTTGGGAGTATGATTCCAAGCATATGTCCACATGTTTTTTTTACATCTATGTGTAAATTTCTAGAGGTGGATCCGTGTCCCGATCCGCTTGTTTCCTCTTGACAATTGAGCCTTTTACAACTTGGTCATTTCAGTTGTGATAATTTGGCGTGTTGAAATAGTTTTAAAGTATCTCATATGTATACACAGACACAACCTTTATATGAGAACTTATAGAAGAGCTGCCGTGAATAGTTACAGTTATTTTGAGAGTGTTTGT
This sequence comes from Solanum habrochaites, assembly GCA_027704765.1. Classification (NCBI taxonomy): domain Eukaryota; kingdom Viridiplantae; phylum Streptophyta; class Magnoliopsida; order Solanales; family Solanaceae; genus Solanum; species Solanum habrochaites. The sequence goes on from JAKWJA010001161.1 coordinate 17,268, forward strand.
TATAGGTTCTATATGCACTGGTGATCATTTGTTAGGTGTTTTACTCTAGAACTTCCCTTCTTTGGGTGGAATAAGTTTGATTCTCTCCATATGAGAACTCTCGATGTCTAGAAATACATTTTTTTATGAGCTTAGTTCAGGAAGATTTTATTGTGAGAAGGGATCTTAAATAAAAGTGATCATTTCTATATATTCGTGTCTCGTGGTTGATTTAAGGCTCCTCATGTTTAGACAATTTGATTCTGAGGTATTATGGTTACGTGAGATAAGAGTCGCTTTATGGGGGTGTTATGATCTAATGTTGGTTCGGATCAGATGGGGTTCATGTGTTAGTCTATGACTTGGTAATCTTTTTCTAATTAAAAATTTTCTAAAGATTTGATTCGAATTTTCATTACAGAGAGTTAATCTAATGAAAATGGTCCTAATTATCATTTAACTCGGAAAAGAAACCCACTCTAAGCCATACCTTAGCTCTTCTGGTATCCCTAGTATTTTACTTTCTTTACTTATGTTCGAGACGAACTGGTTTTTATTGGTGATATGTTGACCCTGAAGTCATTTTAGAAATTTTTAAATATGAATTTACTGAGTAATAATTGATGGGTAATGTAGGTAAAAACTTAACCGATAGTTAATTGGCTAAAATGTTAAACTTATTTAAGATGTCATACCACATAACCCATATATAGATATAATATATAGATATATATATATATATATATATATATTATATAATAATAAGTTAATAAATTTGGTACCTTTTATATCATAATTGATTTATCATTTAGGGGAAAATAACATAGGAAAGAACGTCACAAGACTATAGATACGAAAGTTGCAGGTAATTATGAATCCCTTTCAAAGCTCTTTCGATTATTTTCTTTTATTCAATGATATTGGTTGGATGATTGCCTAGTGTTAATTTAATGTATTTTTGAATAATACAAGGAGAAAAAACAACCCTTGTCATGGACTTTTTTTTTAAAAAAAATAAATAAAATACAGTTTGGCACTGATATTTGTGTTGCGTGGGTCCCCTGGGGAATTTGTGACTATGTTCTAAGAGCAAATTTTATGGATAACAATTATAATATTGTTGAAAAATTAAGGTATATATATTTTGTATGTTTGATAAAAGGAGGGCAGAGAGTTTGCTTGAAATTTAGGGAAAAGTGTTGGAGAGTAATTGTGTGGTTGTGGAGGAATATCTATTAATGTCTCACCCTTTTGTCAAAGTAACTGTGCATTCGTCGTGATGGAATTAATTGTCCATGATTAGATAAAAATCGGATAATGAATATTATAATAAAATAAAGTTTTGTATCGTTGTGTATTGAATGGTAGGATAGTTGTTTTCTTTAGCGATTTAAGCTACTGATTTCTTATTTCTTACGTCCTTCTTTTAGTGTATTATATTATCTAGAGCTTTAGGGTTGAGTGGGTTTTGGAGGAATTACGACTGTAACTCAGTTTTGAATTGAGAATATGAGAGTTGAAAATATTAATTTGACATCAAGATTAGGACATGATATAAGTTCGTGCGAGTATTGACTACACCTATAGTAATATGGGTTTTTTAGTTTGTGAAATCCTATTGTGTGGGTTTTATTATTGACTAGTTTGGTTGAGTTGGAAGCTTCACAAGATGGAAAATGCTCAAGTCACGAAGTTAATTCTTATGATTAGCAGGTGATTTCTAAACTCTTTGTTGTAAGGAACTGAAATGTCTGTTGTATTTCCTTGTGGTATATTTTTTGGGAATACGGATTGGGATTGGTTGACTTCTTCACCTTGATTACTTCTAATGATGAAAAAAAGGATAACTCGGATGTGATCAATTGTTTATGTGTGATGTGTTAGAGAGGGTTAAAGGCTTGTTGAATCATTGTTGATGTGACTATGTTTGTGTGGTTGTGAAAGTGTGCGATGTTATGAAAAATTTGTCATCTCCTCATTATTGCGTTAAACTTGGTCATCGGCATTATTCTTTAGTCAAGTTATTGTTCCAAGTGTTAGGTGCATTAATAAGAAATAATACTCTTAAGATGGATGTACCTTTCGTGGACGATCACGCTCCGTTAAGGATACTATGCAGGGACTATCGCGCACTATTGATGGTTCCATTATCGAGTGTCGTGTTCGTGCGCCGTGACAGAGCCCTGGACATATATGTGTATCAGGATGTCAAGCATGCATCTGATACTTGCAATGCATTCCATTCGTTGCACATACTTATAATTAGTGACTTTGATATCGTGTTTTGCTGATCTTATGTTGGTCTTTCTGGGCGGACTTGTGATTGATCATATGTGAGCTTTGTAATTGAGGATCAAAATTTGTTAAGTATGGCTATTGAGGAATGTAATTTGTTGAAGTGTTGTGTTGATGAATTGTAACTTGTCTAAGTGTTGTTGTTGAGACTAACGTGGCTATTTTAAACTGTGAGCTGGTTCGGTTGTCTTGATTTTAAATGCAGGTTTGTATTTGTGGAAGGTTCGGTTGGGGTGGTAGGAGTACCCGTATTTCATTACTTAGCTTGTGTTAGAGGTTTACTTGCTGAGCACCGTGTGGTGTAGTTTACTCACCCCTTGCTCTAACCTAAAAATTTTGTAGGTTTAAGCTTGGATTTTTGTTGTACTTGTCATTATTTATTTTCTGCGGCTTTTTTGGAAGATTTTTTTGAGGTACCTTGTTTCCATCTCAACAGACTTTCTTGTCTTAATTATGATCTGTTCTATTCTAGAAACAAGTTCATTTGAGACTGAGTTACTTTTGAATCAATTGTAATATTTTGGAGGATTGAACACGTGACTACCAGTTTTGGGTCTTTATAAGTTTCGTATATTTTAATTGTCTTTCTGCCATTTATTGTAATGTTGAGTTATAATGACTTGTCTTGGTGGGATATAGAGTTCCATCACTCCATATTTTGGTTGTGACAGTTTCTAGACTTAGAGTCATTCTATTTCTTATATGTGTCACGACTCTTCATGGCGGTTATGGTAAGTTCAATGGGTTGAAGAAACATATGCTATAAAAATTTTGAGTATGATCTTATCATTTTCTAACCTTTGATAGACTTTTGTAACGAAATCGATTCCTGGTGAGGCGTGATTAATCAGTGAGTTCATATTAAGGAGTTAGGATACTTTTCTTGGCTTTACTAATAAATTTGGGTGAGTAATTTCTCCCCATCCAAATTTATCTCGCCTGTGGCGTGACAGATGTTTTAGAACTTCCGGTTTGGAAGGGTTGTTGCGAATGATATCATGGATCCTGATTGTGAGGTTCTTTCTCATTCCACAAATCTGAGGAGGGATTAATATTACCAGGGTTGGGCATGTGTGGTGGTATACGTCCCACTTTGGTGGGCTAGTCGCGAATTAATCAATTAAACACCCAAAATCGTTATTTTATGAAAAATTGCATACTTGTGAGCTAAGCAAATATCCAAGACATTTCTTATTAGACTTTAACATTTTTTGTCGCTAAAGGTAAGTTGATTACTCTTCTAATATGTATTTTGATTCCTACAACTTAGAATCCTCGTTAATTATAATTTGGGGAGGATTTTGGCCTCTAGATTATTGGTGGTAAAAGCCCTAGTTGAATATGGATCATGGTTTGGGTGTGTTGATATATTGATATAATACAGAAAGGTCTTTTCAACTATTGGATCTATAAGTCCGGACAAGACCCTGCGTCGTTCACCTCTTGAGGTGCCAACACAAGCCTACTTACTTGTCCTTTACTTATTCGTGGTTACTTTGGCTGAAAATTTGAAACTTTGGATTCTTTAAACATCTTTCCTAGACTCTTAACATTTCATAATTGTTCATCATCAACCATCTAACATTAAATAGATAAGCAACGAACGAAATAATTCATTAGAAGTTTAACTTGGTATAATTGCAAAAATAACACAATACAAATTCTGCTGAACAAAACAAAAAGAAACGTAGTGGAACTTCTCCAGTAGCTCAACTCTAAACTACGCTAGAAGTAAAACAGTAGCTCCCTCGAAAGTATGAGACCTACCAAACTCTGATAATGATGACTTCCTGATAGCTGCAACACGAACCTGTAGCTCTCCCGCCCACCTTTGCCTGCACTAAAAAGTAGATGTTTGTATCGAAAATCACATTTGTACTAAGATATATGCAGCACAAACCAAGACTACATGAGTAAACGAACTATCTCCTTTCCTAACAACATGTTTTTGGAAGTCAAGTAAGTCGATTGCCAAATTTAGATTGGGAAAGTAATGCCATGAGAGTAACATCCATCATAATGATTATCGTTTCACAGCAACACATCGCATCTGATACTAGCACATACGTGACAGAACATATAACACCTTCCCTTCTTTCATTTATCATTATATTCCATGATATCTTGTAGCATGGACTTGACATAGAGTCGTTTCATTCATTGAACCTACCTCATTTCATTTCATTCATAGAACAGTGTGAACACCAGCTATATCTTGATATAGTTAAGACTTCATTCGGGTTTTTCTGTGCAATGATCAAGGAATAACCTAATTTCATTTCTGATCTAGCTCACAACCTGTTTATATATCCTATCCTAAACCACTCGGTATCATTCATCTCGTTAGATGATCAAATGAGGCATTCATTGGGAACTTTAACTTTAACCTGACATAGATCATGTGAGCATCATGAAATCAAGTGGTTTCCTCCTCCCCCACACCGAAGAGGTGGAATCAACCGGCCAAAGTTACTCAAAATACCATGCTAGGTAATATGGGAATTTAACTCCGCAAGATCCCTATATTGTGGCAGTATAGGTTTCAAAGACTAGGATATGTATGGATACCTCATCCCAGCAACCCGGACAGTCTCGCCTTCCCGAAAGAAGGCATCACCCCTCACACCCCCTGCCCAGTAAGCTCCTATCGTGCTCAGTATTAAGTCCGCATTACATTCAACTCATACATTCATTGGAAGTTGTCTTCTAGTAGAGGACCACATAACTCCTTAATTATTTTCATCCATCATTAGTATTAAGTGTTTTTAAACTGAATATTTTCTCTCATTGGTGAATACGTATGTCAACATTTTAATGAGCCTCATTTGAGATTTGCCTCACATATACATAGCCTCACATCATGAATTGGTCACCAAACACAATTCTCATTTTAGCACCTGTGTTTTTCATAGTTACGCACCCTTTATTACGTGAATGTCATTTCTCATTTCTTAGTTCCATCTCATCATATTCACATGGCACTTGCCATTTACTGTATCTTACACTCGTCCCTTAACCCTCCGCAGGTTCATCATTTCATTACGTACATGTTATGTTCAACTTAATTTTTTTAACGGTAGTTAGCTTATCTGTTCTATACATACAACCCTGGGGCTTCATTCATGTTTCATTTCACTCCGTGATTCTTACTTTCCTAAGATTATGTATTACAAGACTTATTTACCTTGTATATATGTCAATATATTTATTGATCTAAGTAGATGTAATTATTCGTGAATATTTTTACTCATGTATGACTTATGTTCAATACAAAAGTTTGGGCCTGGGAACCCAATCTTTATACTTGATATCATTTAATAATTTTTCATTGATTTTATTTCTAATATCTTGGGAACATTAAAACACAAATTAACATTTCAAACCCTGTACTTGAAAATTAATTTTCTTATTTAATTAGAATCTAAATAAATCTCATATTTACTTGAAAGGATTAGTTTTCTATTTTATTTAGAATTCTACATTAAATCTCCACATTTATATAAAATATTAATTTCTATTTTAATTAGAATTCTAAATTAAACCTCAATTACTCACATGAAAGAATGAATTTTCTATTCTTTACTTCGAATTCTAAATTAAACTCAACTGTAAACAAAATAATCAATTTGTTCTAGTTAATTATAATTCTAATTAAATCTTCAACAGTTAAGGTAAAAAAGATTAATTTTCCATTTTTAATGATAATTCAAATTAAAAGCTCAACAGTACATTGAAGAATTAGTTTGTTTTTAATTTACTCTTAGTTAACCAAGGGTTTGGGGGTGCGCGCCCCCACAACCCCCTTTAAATTTTTAAGAATTAAATTCGCGACAATAAAGTGTGGTTGTTCGAACCCCCACAGTCCCCTTTTTTTCTTTAATTTGCTCAGAGGAGGAGGGGTGAGGTGGTGGGTTCGAACCCCCATAGCCCTCTATCTCTTTCTTTCTTTTTTGTTTTTTTACCAAAAAAAACGAGTGGATTGAGGTTTGGATCGAATCCCACATCCCTCACTTTAATTCCTTATTTATTTTCGCTTCTCCCCCTTCAATCGCGGGTCCGGGGGTTCGAATCCCCACACTTATTGGTCTCGCTTCTTCCCCCCCTTTTTTTTTTCTTTTTTTTCCTCTTCCTCTCGCCTACTGTGAGGTCCCCCAAAAAAAAATTGGTTCGAACCCCAAGCCTCCAATTTATTTGTTAACTTGATTTTTCTTCTTCTCCTTCCTATAGGTTGCGAGTTCGATTCCCCCCAGCCCCAGTTTTTTTTTTCATTTCGCACGAAAAGTAGTGGCTTGGGGTTCGATTCCCCCCATCCTCTTTTCTTTTCCCCTTTTTCCTTCTCCCTCGATAACCAGCACCTAAGCGTTCGATTCCCCTTAGCCTTTCTTTTTTTTTTTGTCCCCTTCAATATCCTTCCAATATGTTGAGGCCTGGATTTCAATGCCAATTACCTCACTTATTTAATTTCCTTTTTTTTAAATACTCGAATTTAACCTATGGGAGGGTATGAATCTGGATTTTTTTTATTCATCACTCTTTTTTATTCACTTCTTTCATGAGTTTACCTAGCTAAAGAGTGGTATTCACCCAACATTTTTCGTTCCTTGAGTTTTACTTTAGCTAAAATAGTGGTATTCAACCCAAATGTTTCATAACAAGAACACCCCATTACAGCACGAAAATAACACCAAACATACATGAACACTTGTCCCTAAAAAAGTGGCTATAGACACGCCCACAATGCCACAAAACAACAAATTTTTTTGTTTCAATATGCATAATCGGTTTTCGTATTTTCCTCACATAAAACATTTTCACCATTAATATAAATACATCATTCATAGCCTAAATTCTAGCAGCACAACATACCCATACCTACGAATTCGTTTGATGCTAATGAACAAAGGACACAACGAAAGGAGACAACCTTAGTTTTCAAGACTTGAGAATCGTACGAAGAAATACTCTTCTAAAAGGATTCTAGAGAGAAACCCATACCTTTTTGACGTTGTTGAAGATTAAGTAGCTGCCCAAACTTTCCTTCAAAACCAACCACATTCACCGCGTCATTTTTCCAACCCCCCCACTCTACATAAATCTTCTCCGCTTGCCTTAACTTTTTTGATTAACTTGCTTCCTTAGACTTTTTAGTGATTCTTCAAGTGTTAAGAATCTTTTTTTTTTTCAATTTAATCTGTTTCTTCCCGTAATTGGCAGAGAGAACAAGAAGATTTTTTCTGTTTAAATGTTGAAAGGGATAAACATGATTTATTATAGTTTTAGAAGTCATAGGTTTATGAGTCTTAATTCAAGACTTATTCAACATAGGAATTTAATTAATTATACAATCTGAATTTAATCTAATTGATACGTGAAAAGACAATTATGCCCTTGAATTTCATATTTTTTAAATAAGAATTAATCTCCTTACGAATATATTTATTCATTTTTTAGTATTGTTACAGGTCTCATATATATTCCACCACAAGGGACAATCATATCAAATAACATATAATTTCTCATATTTTGGCATACATAGCAATAATGGCCTCACGTTATCAAAACAATTCACAATTCACAACCTTCAACACATTTCATCAAACCATAAAACCCAGATAACATCAAAACTCACCCTTTCTTCCTCAAACATATAGTAACCATCTTATCCCAGCATCCATATCTAAGTACTACAGACAAGCAAACATAGAGAGAGATCTTAAGAGTTAAGTTCCTATGGAACATATGAGCTGGATGCAAAGGAAAACTCTATCGTCCTATAATCCCTCTCCTCAATATGTTCGCGTATCACCCACAGATGATCGAGACTCTACTTGACGTGGCAATATGAGACTTTTAGAACCTAAAACCACTTTCATAAACCTCATTCTCTGATACCACGTTTGTCACATCCGGGGAGTACCCCCTAGAAGTAACATGGCGTACTTGACCTCTTAAAGGTCTTATATAAGCCCATAGTAATCATTCATCACATTTTCATAGGTAAATTTAGCGGAAAATTTAAAACTTTCTTAGCACATCATATGCTAGAAAATTACTTCATATATGTATATATATATATATATAATATCATCATACTTACTAAGAACTCAGTCTCTTTTTCTCATCCTTACTCATTATGAAAGGTTACTTTAAGAGGACACGACCCTTAAACATAAACATTAGTACAATAATGCTACCCTTTATAGTAAAACATAAGGTAGGAGATCATTTTGACTAAGTTGCATTTTCCTTGAGCGTTGAAATCACATATCAAGTACGTCAATCATAAGACATCCTTTTCAAAGCATCAGATAACCGACACTTTTTTGGTAAAAAGTAGAGAAGAATAAGTTATAAAGGCATGCACTACGTATGGAACCATGCACTAAAGAGACATTTTCTTGAAATCAATCCTTGAAATTTTTTAGAAACTCTTCATAAAACTTTATACAATAGCATGTTATATCATTCACGTACTTTCAATAGACATTTCAAAGCCAAAAACAATCATATAAAAATCAACATAAAATTTAAGACACATTTAGGGTCACTTTATAGTAATCTATTTTCTCTTTATATCGAATCCTTTTCTTCTTAATTCCTATTTCCCCAAGTAACCCTCTAGTGACGATTGGTACAATGCACCACCTTAAGGCCACAAAGAAAGCATACATACAACCTACATAATCCAACACATACCGTAATACGAGTATAATACATCATAGACACTTTTATGTCAAGACTGTAATGACATTTATAGTAAGCTACATAAACTTGCACATTTATTCACTTCACTTCAAATAAAAAATTATAAAACCTTACTCACAATCAAAATCTAATTCCACTAGTGCAATGTACATTTGGCCCCATAACCTGATACATACTTATTAAACCTATCATGAGATCACAAGCCTTAACAAAATATTTCATATATCAACATTCCATATAGACTACTTCCTTTAATGTCCACAATACTTCATCATATAATCGTTAAGACAAACTTAATTCACATAAGAATAAAACCACATCAAAGAGACTCATACCATGCACATCTTCATAACCAGTACGCAATACTACAAGTCATGCATAAGGACATGACATAGAATCTTCATGAGAATAACCTTTTTTTTCCATAAAAACTCCTTAAGAAGCTGTTGTGCAATGTCGAGATGAGTTTATTTCCATTCACCTATCTAATAACCTCACTAGGTCATTCCCTATTATGTGTCCACATAGGACTCTTCTAGCTTAATAGATCCCCACCGAGATATATATGTTACGAAAGTTACCCTTACCCCTTGGCAGTGTTAACCTCTTTTTTTAGTGTGGGAAGTAGAACACCAAATTCCCTGTAGCTCACGGTCCTAATGTCAGATTATTCAACCTCTTTCGCACCCCAATGTTAAGTAAATGATAAAGGAATGTATGGATGCTATCTATGGGTTTTATTGAGGGGTTTTCTGCTTGGTGTGAAGGAGAAGTATGAGAATTCTCTTGCATATTCACTGTGTGAATCTTAAGGGATGGTTCTAGTAGTGTTTCTGTTGTGGATTTTGTTTATTATAACTCATTATATTATCTATGTAATGATCTATATGAATATCAGGTTATGAATGAAATATTAGATTATGAATGTATTTATGAAGTAGGTTGCTTAATGTGATACTTAGCTTTGAATAAGGTTAGGGGATTCTATTCTTTGCATTGCACAAGTATTGCTAGGGTTTTATATATGTCCATACTATATCATGTTGAGTTGTATTATGATTCTTATTTTATGGTATATTGGGTTTACTTGGTAAAAACATGTTTTGACTAAAATTTTCTTTATACATGCATTGATGATTTTTATGCATAAAATCCATATTTTGGACATTTAATGTAAGTAGGGTCAGGCCATTGAGTAATCAACGTCGCTTTTCAAGGAAACTTGGAAGTTGCTTCTTAAAGTTGGTGACTCCTCATGTCTGAGGATAAGACCTTTATGATATAGCTTTTAATTCATTGGTTATGTTCGAAGACATTATTGTATTTCCTCATTCTAGAATCCTTGTTTATGTAAGGGATAAATCCAAAATTTATATATCCTATATTAGATGGTATTGAGTGACGAATTTATATTCTATTTATAGTTATAAAGGAAATTGAACTTCCAAAGTGAAATTTATAATTTTTTCCGTACTTTTATTATATGATACATTCTTTGACAAATGCTAAGGGCTTGTGTAAGTCCTCTCGAGGATGAAGACTCCAGTTACGACTAAGGGGTGCTCTTTGATCGTTACAAACATGGTTAATAGAGTTAATTTGATAATAATGTAGTATTGGGGGATGTCACACATTACACCATTAGGTAGAGTCTGTATATATGGGATTCATAACTCTACTGAGTACTTTTCTTGTAATCCCTTTTCTTGTGCTTAATAGACAATGAATGCCAGAAGGAACACTGCTAGATGGCCGAAAGTACATGTGAATGAGGATTCCTCAGCTCCTTAAAACCCTCAAGTTCCTATTGAAGAAGGGGCCATGTCTAATATTGAGTTAAGAGCGGCTAGTCATATATTCACTCTAGTGTAAGTAAAGTTCGTAGCTATTCAAGGGTGCAAGTGAACCCTAATGTTAGCACTATCGTATCTAGGATTAAGGATTTCATGAGGATGAATCCCCCTTACTATTCTTTGCTCTGAAAGTGGAGACTCCTCCTTGATGAAGTATTTCCAATGTGCTAAGAGTCCTATGTGTTCGTCCTAAAGAAAAGGAGGAACAGCCTCCTATCAACCTTTTGATGTGGCTCTGTTTGTATGAACAATGAAAAGGACGAAATACTTTTAGAGAAGGGTCAGTTAGTTTGGTCTCATTCAAGACCTCTTTCCTTTGTAGGTTCTTCCCCTTATAATAAGGGATAGGAAATCAACAATTCATCATATTCGTCCAGGGAGTATTATTGTGAAGGAGTATCGCCACAAGTCACTCAACTAACAAACCAAGCTCCTACATGTCGCGGATGCTAGTGCTAAGATGAAAAAATTATTCATGGGTATATAAAACTTTGTGGTTAATGAATGCAAGTGGGATTTTTTGATTCCTAGCATCGATATATCCAATATCATGGTCCATGCTAAACAAATTGAGGAGAAAAATCTTAATTAAGTTTTTAGGGATTTGAAGAGGACAAGGGCCGAAAATGGTAATCATTCCAAGACAAGATTAGAGGTTCAAGAAGAGGTTCCCTAAGCAAGTACTCCTAACACTCCAAGTCTCAACAAAGGTAATTTGTCTACCCCAAGTCTAAAGAAGGAAAAGGGCATTTCTTTATGTTGTTAAGCTTTTTGTGGAAATTATGGGTTTGTTGTTTGGGGGGGGGGGGGGGGGGGGAGAAAAAAAAAAAAAAAAAAAAAAAAAAAAAAAAAAAGAAAAAAAAGGGGTGTGTTTTTTTGGTGGTGGTAAAAAACAAAAAAAAAAAAAAAAAAAAACAAAAAAAAAAAAACATAATCAAAGTATTTAGTGTAACATGGTCACATCAAATAATTAAGGATATCTAGCTACGAAATTTAAAATAACACTTTTCAAATAAAGGGAAAAATCTAGAAAATATTTCCTATTTTATGAAGTGAGTTGTGGTCATTTTCCAAATAGCCCTAACTTCTAGCATAGAATTTGTAGGGTCGTTCCTTGGCATGGAATCCCTTGAAAATGTATTTCCATATTGCCTGATTTACGTATATCCATATCGTATGAGGAAATATTGCCTCAGAATTGGATTGTTGAACTAGGAAAGTCCAATTACGGATTTAAGTAAGGGCAAACAAGTTTTTTTCATCTATTATTTCCTAATTAGTTTTAAGGAGTATTTGGTGTACAATAGTGTTTATTTCTGATTAGTAAATTATTCTACGCTGGGTCTGGGAGAATACAAGATCGAAGAGGAAAGAAGAAATAGCAATGTTTCACCAGACCGCCAAGTAATTGCAAGTGGATTTTGGTGGGGGAATGATACCTATTAAGGTACGTGACATCTTTTGTGTTGGTTTCAGTCATCCATAAACTAAAATTTTCTAATTCAAGATTTTGAGTAGCTTGAATGAATGAAAAAGCACGTTTCTTGAAGAACATTGTTGAGATTCTGATGGTTGAGTTGTTGCTGGCCTAAGAGTTAATTTGATTTGTGTTTCTGGGTTGTTTTTGAGTTATCTATTTGGTTTAACGTTTTGTTGATTTTTATGTGTTGGGGAAAGAACCATGAAAGTTATAAGGCTTTAAAGATAAATGGAGAACAAAAGTCGCAACACTTTAATCCAAGGTCACTGTGTCACTGAAATAACTCCATATCCCAATGACATTCTTTATACGTAGGGGCACTTGAAGGTGTCAAGCTAGGAGAGCGCCCCCAACTGGCCTATGAATATTTGGAGACTGTTGCTACACCCTCTCAGCGCCACCCGCGTAGACACCCAATGTTCCCAATCTTTTTCATACTAGTTCTCATGATGACAAATGTTTCTTAGTTGATTCTAAATACTCTAATCGTACATATAAAATCAATAAATCATCCATCAAAATGAAGAATCATAACATTGAATACATAATCCAATTTCAAGGATGTTAAGATAAAGTCAAGAAAATTGATATTCAAGGCTAGAATTTAGAAGCAAGTCCAAGTACGTTCTGAGAGTTTTCCAATAGTCTTTAATTAACTTTTTACCTTTGTTTTAAGAAGGCTCCAGTTCCAAGATATGGAAGAGAAGAGTTTGAGTTTATCTCTCAATGTTATTAAGGGACTAAGTATTCCCTAGAATACAAATGTACTTACATTTTGAGCAGAAAGAAGCTAGTCTTCCAATAGTGTTTGGGCTATTTTGAGTAAAGATGAAACTATCATTTCCAAGAGAGATTTAAGCTAGTTTGAAGAAATAACCTCAAACCAGAGAAGAAATTGTTTTAAAAACTTGAACTATTTATTTTAGGTGTGTTCTTGAGCAGCGATATGGAACGTCGAGTCATATAACTCGAAGCCACATAAACCATGTAAAGCAACATGGACATAGACGGACAATACTTTTAGATGATTCCTTATTGCTTTTTCTTTCGCATAGACTGCCGGATCCACTTGTAATTCATGTTCTATATAGTGACGAATATATAGGATGTTCTCTTTCCAACGTGAGGTAAGACGTTTTACCATTGCATACTCAACAATTATTATTGTCAGTTAGAGAATCTCCCACAGAAATTTAATATACCTATAGCATATTAAAGTTTGAGTTTCTTATGTCAATATTTTTTAATGAACTAATTTATTGGGGCCGTTTTTACAAAGATTTTATATCTGTATACACACACATCACACACACCTCACCCACCCACCACACACACAACACACCACACACACATAATATATATATATATATATATCTATATTGTAGTGTCCCTTATTTATTGGCTTTATACTAATTCATATTTCAATGGAGTTAGAAGACCAAATGTAAGTTTCGGTTTTCTTTTTTCTTTCCAAGCTTAAGTTTGTTAGAATTCCAATGCATACTTGTACATGCAATTTAAAGTCAGCTTCATCTTGTATGTGGCAGACGCAGGTACTATGGTCCATCATCCATGTTTCCCTTTGATATCGTGTAGCACGTAGAGTCACTTGTGGCCTCCTAGCATTCCTGAGGACTCTTTAATTGCTTTCCATGTTTTTACTTATCGAAATTTTTTGTAGTTTTTTCCCCTACATTCTCTTATTTTAAGATGGCTATCATAGGTTGATAGTCAATCAGAAAATAGTTTTGGATTTTCTCTTCATCTTGGCATTTAGATATTTTATTTTTTCAGAATTAAGTGCTATGTGGCTGTATAGTTTGGTAGAGTGTTAATCCTTGTGAGAATAAGTCTTTTTTTTAGTGAGGTAAGTGTTCCCTAATTAATTAAGGGCAAGGCCAAGGTTTTGCTCAAAGGCAGCATTGTCATTGGTGCCGCCCACCGTCAATGTGTTGTCTCGAGGCATGGAAAACACGCGTATCATACAGGAGTTTCAAGTTCCTAGAGGTCTATAAGGCATATCTGTACGTCCTAGTCATCAGGTGAAGCGGGCAACATCTCTCATTAGGAGTCTACAATATTAGGATTTCTCACTTCCTTTATAACTCATTTGTGCATTAAATTTTATCTCTAAAAGTCGCTCTCCTTTTCCTTCTTGCGGCGTTAGTTTAATAACCATGACCTCATGAAGAGTAGCACGAGGTTCAACCCAGCTAGTAGAAAAATGTTGAACCTCATGTATCCTGGTTACCCATGCATATAAAAATTCCAACATCAAGGTGAAGTTACCAACGATGATTCCATGAGGTTATTAGGATGTGGAGTCAGGCTGTGATTCTATTGTTGGTCAAGAAAGAGGATCTCAACAGAAGGGGCTGACACGTCGAGATTTGGGGGCGTTCTTGAGAATGAATCCTCCAGTTCACTAGTTGAGCACTACTGGAAAGGATCGAGAAATATTCTAGTGGGTTGAAGAAAGCTTTTAATGTGATGTATGTTGTTAATTTTAACGTCGAATTATTTGCATACCAACTGAGAATGTGGTTAGGATTTGTTTGTCGATTAGGGAAAGGGGTAAGAGATATATAGCGCCACCTCCAGCTGGGCTTGCTTTGAAGAATCTTCCTTGGGGGCATTTCCTTCAGACGAGAACTAAAGAAGTTAAGGTAAGGAGTTCCTTATCACTAAAATAGGACTCATTTAGTGTCATGAAATACGCATCCAGTTCACCTAGCATCCCCCGCTAATGCTCCGCCTCCTTAAATGGTTAAGGACATAAGGAAATAATGATCTGGGTTTGTCGCTGCTTAGGTCGTGTCATCATGTAGCAAAGAGGGAGAGTGCAACATGATCCGTGATATGGAACGTATCCAAATTGATGGTTATGTCATATAGTGGAATAGGAGAAGCTGAGAGACAAAGAGGAGTATAAAATCAAGAAAGCTTAGACTAGGAATGAGTCTAGGTAGTAGAAGGGTGGTTTCGAATCGGTCACAGTTCAAGAAACAAATGGGCCCATCACCATCATTGTCTAGTGCTCGTGCACCTTGTAATAAAGGTGAGCATCATGCTCCGAATTTGCCGAACTTCAGATTTAGACAATGAAGTCTCAAGAAAGTGTGGTACAAGGAGAGAGTTGGGCTCGTGCATGTTCTTGGTATGGTATTTACCATCCAGGTAATGTCGTGATAGCCAAAAATTTTGCGTTAAGTGTTGTCAAGTGGGTCAATTCAAGAAGGAGTTCCCTAAGAACAGGTAAGGTACTGGAAATCAGAATAAGAGAGCTCAATCTTCATCAGTTGCTCCACAAGACAAGGATGCACCTAGAGGTGCAACTTCTATTACTGGTGGAGGGGAAAACCGTCTGTATGCAATTACTAGCCGCCAAGAGCAAGAGAACTATCCAGATGTTGTCATTGGTAAGATCAAAGTCT